>BQNB010172574.1:0-13449 GCA_026074375.1 Tanacetum coccineum
AGAAACACTTTGCTGCAAAAAGAGCAGAAGAAAAGAGGAACATGCCACCTATAAGAGCTCAACAAAGGAGTTTCATGTGTACTTACCTGAAAACATAGATGGATGGAAGCCTAAAGACTTAAAGAACAAGTCCTTTGCAAATATTCAAGACTTATTTGACAAAGCTATGAAAAGGGTAAACACATTTGTAGATATGGAAACAGAGTTGGTGGAAGGCACTGAAAAGAAGGAAGGCTCAAAGAAAGATGAAGCATAAGTGATAGAAGGCAGTTCAAAAAGAACAGGAGGAGAGCTTGAATATGACAAATCAAAGAAGCAGAAGGTGGAAGCAAAAATAGATGATGCTAAGGAAGCTAAAGACCTTAAGCAATGTTTGGAAATAGTTCTAGATGATGGAGATGATGTAACAATTAATGCTACACCTTTATCTGTCAAAATTCCAATTGTTGACTATAAGATCTACCAAGAAGGGAAGAAAAGCTTTTTCAAAATAATCAGAGCATATGGAAAGACTTAGATGTACTTAACTTTTACAAAGATGCTTAAAAACTTTGATAGAGAAGACTTAGAAGTTCTTTGGAGGATAGTCAAAGCTAGATTTAAGAAGATAGAGCCAGTGAATTACATGGATACTTTCTTACATCTTAATTTGAAGACCATGTTTGAACATCATGTTGAAGATAGTATATGGAATAATCAACAAGGATTAGTTAAAGTGCTGAATTAGAAGCTTTTTGATTCTTGTGGAGTTCATTATGTAACAGTGCAGTCCATACCATATTATCTATTGGTTAAGAAGATGTATCCACTTACAAAGCACATACTACATCAGATGTTTAATGATGTGAAGCTTCAAGTTGATTATGAGTGTGAAATGGCATATGAGCTTCTTAGATTGGTCAAGAAACAGCTTAAGGAAGGCTACGTACCTTAATAAAGTGTTTGGAAGCATCGTCCTAGTGATTGATGAAGCTTTTAATGAAACTTGATGATTTTGAAGAAGAATATCAAGTTTAAGGGAGGATTGTTAGGATTAAAAGCCTCTTGATGCTGTTTGGAAGTTACTATTGCTAGTGGAAGTTAAGACTGCTAAGGTTATAGTTACTGCTGCTAAGCAAAACTTAGTACTGTTAGTAATCTTAATAAAAAAAATATGCTAAGTAGTTAGTACTGCTAGTTACTACTGCTAATACAAGTTACTACTGCCAGTGTATATTACTATTGCTAGAAATGTTAGTACTGCTAGAGTAACGTTAGTACTGCTAGTGTAACTTAGTACTGCTAGTAAAGATTAAAGAAAACTTTCTAAGTAGTTAATATTGCTTGTACACAGTTAGTGATACTGGTACAAAAGTTACTACTGTTGGTGTTCAGAGTTAATGCTGCTGGTATAAAGTTACAACTGCTGACAGAGTTACAACTGCTGATAAAGATTACAACTGCTAATGGATAAAGATTGATTGAAGATCAAGATTACTTACGGGATAAGTATGAGTTATCTATAGAATAGATCATGTAGAATATTCTATGTTTTAGGAATATATTGTAAATCAACTAGGACTCCTTGATGTATAAAATGAGGTCTTAGGGTATAGAGTTCTATGTATCAAAACAAGTCATTTATAAAATTGTCATAGCTTCAAGGTTTTATAACCCTAATACTAGGAGAGTATTTGTATTATTTGTAATAATAATATTGGAGCTTTTGTTTGTTGAATTGTGTCTTCATAGTGTTAATGTTTCATTAACAATTCTTCTTATTGATCAAAGATTAGATTCTGCATAATCTTTGATATATTTTATAAAGTTTCTACTATAGTTGTGTTGGATTTATCTTGCATAACTAAACCTTACACAAGCTAAGGAATTCAAGATCCATTCAAGTGGGATCAACAAGTGGTATCAGAGCTCTGCCAATTTTAACAAACCGTTGTCACTAAGTTTAAGCAAACCACTACCAATTTTGACAAACCGATGTCACTAAGTTTGAGCAAACCACTACAAATTTTGACAAACCGCTGTCACTAAGTTTGAGCAAACCACTGCCAATTTTGACAAACCACAGTCACTAAGTTTGAGCAAACCGCTGCCAATAAATTGGACAAACCGCTATGAGAATGGTAAACCACTGTTTGAACTGAAGATTAAGCATTTCTTGTTACTTTTCAAAATGGCTGGTAGTTTCGTTTAGACTAAACCATGAAAGAGAATAAAATCGCTACCACCTGTATCAAACATGCTATGACAAAAGGTTTATGCAAAACCACTATTCAGAAGGTTTAAGCAAACCATTATGCAGAGGTTTTAGCAAACCACTATGCAGACATCACCATGAAAGTAAGACAATAGCCAAACCCACTATTGTACTATGTTTTTTTTTTCTGCTAAAATTTTATAAACAAACAAGGTTCTTGCAACAACAAACCTCTATTAAGTATACCAAAAAACTTTAAAAATAAAGCTTGGGAACAATTGAATAGTATAACCAAACCGATATAGCTACCTAGCACAAGGATATAAGCCAAAAAATGTAAAACTTTGAATAGCTATGATCTGTTTTAGAGGAAAGCTTATAGCTTTTGTTTTGATACTAAGTTAAATCCTTAAAAACTGTACATATGATGTGACTATACGCTAGAAAAATTAAGCTTGAACTAAGCTTATTAAGAACGTAGAGGCCACGAATTGTTGTTTACTACTGATAGGTTGATGTTTTTATAAGAGGATTGATATGAACTTGTTATCAAAATAAGCAAAAAAAATTATAAGAAAAAAAAAATAGTAAACTTGCTTCTTGACAAACCACAAACGCACCCTTATGGTTTATTGTATTTTGTGGCCCTTATTACCTAAAAATAATTAATAGTGATCAAGTTTGTTTTGTGTACCCAATGACTAATACTGTGTAAATGAATAGAAAACATAAAGACTATGTCCGAATGTAGTATATCTCAAATTAAGCCGTAAAACACTTTTGTTCTTAATAAGTACCTACAAAAAACACTAAAACGCCAACTCGGGGTGAGTGATTTCCACATGTTTGAGAACAAGACATCACTTTCACTTTCACATGGTAAGATCCAAGAAATTGATAAGAGAAAAAGGAAAGAAGTAGTAGAGAGAGATGCCTACGAGAGAGAAAATGAGTGGGTGGAATATCAAAGTGTAATGTTTTACAACCAAAAATGACACCAACCTTTTCACATTGTGGGGAGGGTAATTTATGTCTACCTAGCAATTAATACTTGGATGCTTAGGTTGTAATATGGGTCGGGCGGGGGATACTTGGGGCTTTCTAGCCAATTAGTACTATTGTATGTTTTTTTTTTAACATTTCTTCTTACCCCCCCCCCCCTAATAAACCTGTATATTTTCTTAATTTGACTAAATTAGCTTACCATAAACGATCCTATTTACCCTTTCTTGCCTATTACAACATATAATTAAGTAAAGACCGAGCTTACATGATTAGTAGCCGAGCTTCCTTTTTCGACTCAATATTTTGAGGCTAACAACTAGATTGTACCTTGTGCTCTTATAGTGAGGACATGCATAATATACAGGAGGTTCATGACCCTTAAGCAGGTACTCCCCACGCATAGCTACAACATCTCAGTGCTATATTGATAATGTTTTAAGAGCTGTTATATGAGTGACTAAAAAATTGTTTGTCATCACTTGTGTGCTAATACAATGTTCTATTAGGATGAAGCCAAACAGCAATTTGGTTTTACACCGCCAGCTTAAACTCAAAAAGCGTAATCTAACTTACACATAACCATAATTTTGCCTAAATATGGCCATGTTCGACAACCTATTTTCAACATCCTACATCATTAAACCCTAATTTAAATCTTCCAATGCCTAACCATTTTGCTAATCTTTGAATAGCGCATTTCTAGTTAAAAAGAGTATGATCGAATATGAAAAAAATAAACCTTCAAGTTAGAAAGGTCAATCGTTTTATAAAAAGTCATTAGCCAAGCTGTGACCACAAGAGTAGGCTAACTAAGTTTTTCCTGCCATGCAACAATCACTTTGTGCAATCTATAGATTCACCTTCACATCCTATTTTCAACACTGTTATCTCCTACATTACCTAAATCAAATCAACACAAATTTTTAACCTCTTGCAGCTCACAAAAAGGTCAGAAACTGTGGTTATCCGGAAATAAAAAAACACCTTAACATTCTACTTAACAATTTAAACCTTCATTATTACATAGAACCATGTCTTTTTCCTCTTAAATATTGACACAAACAAAAATAGGCCCCACTGTGCAATCACTCAAAGTAAGAGTAGGCACTACATTTAGTTAACACGGTCTTTCCTTTCATTAGGAAAAAAATTGATACATAAACATGTGTTATGTGTGAGTGCACTAAACAATGAGTTCCATAAAGTCCTGTTTGAACCTAATATTGAATTCAGAGTCATTTTGAGGTGTATTGAGATTTACAACTACAAGTAGCCATACTCCATACACAAAGCTATTAGTTAGCTATAATTTGCTACCAGTCTTTATAATGACTTTGCAACTTGCTTTATGATTAAAGGTGATATTAAATCCATTCTACCCAAATTTTAAAATTTCACTAAGAGTAATGACAAAAACACATACCGCAACATTTTGTTTCCTATGATATTCTTTAAGTGTTAATGACACATGATGTATAAGACAATATTAGATTTATTGGAAATATGTTATATAAAGTAATTTACTTTTGTTATGTTTTAGTTTTATTTTAGCAAGTCTAGGGTAGTCAAGTTATAGTTTGTTATTAGTCAAATAAAGGTTTGTGGGTTAGACTTGTGTCCCAAGACCAGCCCATGGACCGGACTTAGGGTTTGTTTCTCCCCCACATCTCTCTATAAAGGAGGAATGGGTGGGAGGGGCATGTTTTGTACTTATTATTTAAATCTAATTATTCGGGTTAGGGTTATTATTGTGCATGTGTTCTTTAAACTTCATGTCGAGTACATAATTGTTGAGTGTGTGTGTTGTCTTCAACTGTTCGAGATTATCGTGCTTCAGTATCGCGGGTTGTAGGCTGGTTTATTCCTACAAGTGGTATCACGTGCCTGGTTCGAATGTTTTTTGATACTATGTTTGATAGTCGTTGAAGGTTCTGTGTTGATCATCATCGGTTTCTGGAGGGATCAGAAAGGTTGTTTTCTGCTTGGGCTACCAGGTTCAATGACAACGAGATGGTGCAGCAGGTTTGACAGTTAAGGGTACTTTAAAGATCGTTTTCGAGTCTGGGTTTCGCGACAGAGAATACTTCAAAGGTTCTTGAATTTTCGAGTGGTCAGGTTATCACCACAGGTTAAGAAAGTTTGACGGTGTCAGTTTTCGGATTATAAAGATCGGCAGTTCGGGTTTGTTTTTTTCTCTCTGTCGTCTAAATAATAGAGGAAGAAGAAAGAACACATATTTACTTTCCAATTGTTTAGATAATTATATTATCTTTTAGTGGGAAGATATATTATATAATATTAATTGAATTTTAATATTAAGGTTAGTAGATTATCTTTATTCAATAAATCATTATATAATTCAAAAGGTTATTGCACAAGGTACTTTGTTAGGGTTGTCGATTTTTATGAGGGTATATCACAAGGTTTACTCGATCAACAAAGGGATAAAAGAATGATGGGAGCTAAGTTTGACATCGAAAAATTTGATGGAACTGGTGATTTTGGGTTATAAGGGATCAAGATGTATGCTTTATTAATCAATATGGATTGTGAAGCAGCTCGGGAGGGTTTTACCCGGCGGAATATGGAAGCTCATATACGTAAAGATGAGCTAATACAAGAAAGCTCAGTGCCATGATTTTGTGTTTAGGTAAAAAGGTTCTGAGACAGGTTACCGGGGAAACGACTGCAGCAGGGGTTTGGACGAAGATCGAGACTTTGTATATGAGAAAGTCCTTGGCCAACAAGTTGTGCCTGAATAAGATGTTGTATACATTCTACATGCCGGCTAGACGAAAGATTTTTAAGCATATAGATGAGTTCTACAAAATAGTTCTTGATTTAGTAAATATTAAGGTAAAATTCGTGGATGAAGATCTTGTTTATTTATTACTCACTTATTTACTCAAGCATCCACGAACACTTTGTGTGGATACCTTGCTCTATGGTTGGGAAGCATGACTTATGGGAGGACGTTTGGCCATACTTATATTCCAAAGGAAATCAAAGAAAGGTCTAAGGCGAAGGGGGATGATGGTGAAGGGTTATATATGAGGGGAAGAACTGATCATAAGGATTCACATCAGTCAAGGGGAAAGTCAAGATCAAAGTCTCGAGTGGAAGACTCAAGTGCTATATTTGCATAATTTGCGATCACTTAAAGAGAATTGTCTAAAGAATAATGCAAGAAGTCAACAGGTTTAATGTCAAGAAAGATGAGCAACCAAGCTCAGATGGTTCGACTTTATGATGATTTTAAGGTGATGTTGGTGTCTGAGCGTACAGCTCTGCTAAGATAGGATCATGGATTCGGATGGTTCATACCAAATGACACCCAGGGTAGATATACTTTTTGATTGTCTGGAATACGATGGGGGCAGTTGTTACAGTTGGGGACAACAGGGAGTGTAGATCGAGGTATGGAAGGAGAGGATACAACTGAGAGATGGGTCAAGTTTTGTGTTACATAATGTCATGTATATTCCAAAATTGAAAAGAAACTTGATATTGTTAGGAACTCTTGAAAAAGAGGGATTTGCCATTAAATTGCAGTCAGGCAAAGTCAAGGTGATTAATGGTTTCAGGGTTGTTTTATCAAAAATACGAAGGGATAATTGCGTATACTATTTGGATTGCCATGCAATGGCAGGTGAGCTTAATGCTAGTGTCGAAGAAAAAGACAGTCTTGCACAGGTTTGGCACAAAAGATTGGGACATATCAGCAAGGCAGGACTACAAGTGCTGGAAAAGCAGGGGTTGTTTGGTAAGAAAAGTCTAGGTAAGACTGATGTTATGAGAATTGTGTTCTAGGAAAGTTACATCGAGTCAGTTTTGGTGTAGGAAGGCACACTACTCAAGGAGTGATAGACTATGTTCATTCAGACTTATGAGGTCCATCTCAGGTGGAATCATTGGGAGGTAAGAGGTATTTCTTATCTATTGTTGATAATTATTCCAGGAGGGTATGGGTTTATATCCTTAGGTTCAAACACGAAGTATTTGGAAAGTTCAAAGAGTGGAAGTAGTTTTAGGGTAGAGAATCAGACTGGTTGAAGACGGTAAAGAAGTTGAGGACTGATAATAGGTCTCGTGTTCTGTAACCGGGAGTATTGAGCAACTATGCAGTGGAGTGGGATTGATAGACATTGATAGTTGCCGAGATTGCCAAACAGATTGGGGTAGCAGAACGTTGTTTTTTTTTTTAGAACAGAATTCTAATGGATAAAGGTACACTGTGTATTAATTCAGTCTGGATTACCCAAAGACCTTTCTGGGCAGAGAAAGAAGCGACATGTACGCCGTATATTCTCTGTATCATAGGTCACATTGACAGGCGAGTTGAGAAAAACCTAATGGAGATGTGATCGGGACCATCTAAGTGATTTGGGAATGTTGAGGATTTTCAAATATGTCGATATCACACGATAAACAACGGTAAGTCAAGCCGAGAGAGATAAAATGCGTTTTTTTGGGTATCCTGAGGGTGTGAAGGGGTATAGACTATATAGGCTTGATGATGAATCACCTAAAATAGTCACTAGCAGGAATGTGGTCTTCAATGAAAGTGTCATGTATAAAGACACGTTGAAGGTTCTGGTTGCAGGTACTGATAGGTATATGAGGAAATACAGGTTGAGCTGGAACCTACAGAGGTTAAAATAATCGTACGCTTGAGGAAGATCAAAACATATCAGGAAGATTGATGTTGATGAAGATAGTAAGGGATTAAGAAACTAAACAGACACCGAATCTCATAGATTATCAGTTGGCTCGGGATAGAGAGCCAAGGATAAGAACGAAACCATTAAGGTTTTGAGATGAGAGTAATATGGCTGCTTACACGTTTGTTTCAACAGAGGAAGAAGATACTCATGAACCATTGACATACCAAGAGGCAGTTGCTTGTGAAGATAGTTCTAAGTGGAAAGCTACCTATGAAAGAAGAGATAGATTCTCTGAGGAAGAACAAGACCTGGGATTTAGTAGATCATCCAGCTAGGCAAAAGCTGGTGGAGCTGCAAATGGCTGCTTCAAGAAAAGGAGGGTTGAAGGTGTTCAAAAGCCTAGTCACAAGGAAGGTTGGTGGCTCGGTGGATTCACACAGAGGGCGAGTGAGTATTAATTCAATGAAGTATTTTCTTAGTAGTCCGACGCATATCTCTTCGGGTAATACTTGCATGACTGCGTGTAAAGATTATGAGCTAGTGCAGCTAGATGTATATACGGTGTTTTTACATGGAAATCTTGAAAGGAAGTGATCTACATGATGGCAGCCAACGGGATATGAACAAGGTAACAAGGTTGTTTGTTAAAGATATATTTTTGGTATGAAGCAGTCACTAGGCTATGTTAGGAAGTTTGATGAGTATATGTGAGCAAACGGGTTCAAGCATAGAAGTTATGCACAACTGCGTATATTACAAGAGTTATGCACCAGGTGAATATATCTATCTATTGCTATATGTAGACGATATGCTGATTGCTTGTAAGAGCAAGGCTAAGATTAGGTTTGCCAAGTCTTTGCTTAAAAAGGAGTTCGACATAAAGGAGCTCAGGGAAGCAAAGAAGATTCTTGGTATGGAGATCGTCTGGGATCGGATTCGCAAGATTCTGAGGGTGTCATAATCCGAGTACGTTTTTAAGATTTTGAATAATTTTAGAATAGACAAAGTATTACAAGTCCCGCCTATACAAGACTTGTAACATTTAGATTCATACATAATCCCATGTAAACATAATTATAACGGCCTTCGTGTAATACGATATTATATAAAGTTATGAAGAAAATAATATTCTTAGAGACCATTGTTTAACTTACAATGCCTGATAACGAAGTGAGACCATTGCGCAACTCACAATGTCTAACGAGTAGAATGAGACCATTATGCAACCCACAATGTCTTAAAAATATTCTGGTATTTATATAATAACTCTTATATAAATAAGCGTGTGATATACGCGAAAGGAATGCAAGCATATATATATATCATATATATGTATGTCACGTAAGCACTTAATGCAACACGTAATGTAAGCACATAAGCAAGTAGCGTGTATGCACTTTGAAAATGTTTGATGTGATGCAATGTTTGTGAAAACGGTTATAGTCTAGGGTAAAATATGCAACCTAGTTCTCTATAACCAGTGCTCTGATACCAATCTGTAACACCCCCAAAAATGCGTGTCGCAGCGGAAGTATGTCCGGGGGAGTTACTTCATAATACACAGCGCTAGATACAAGAGAACGACCTCTAAATGTGTCGTTTGAAAAATAATCTCGTTGATTTCCTTGAAATTGATATAACATTTGTCCCATAATTGCATCACCATGAAAAACTTGAATGTAAAGACTCCAATGCACTTCAAGTAAGCCAAGTATCTATATCACCTGAGAAAAACATGCTTAAAACGGTCAACATAAAGTTGGTGAGTTCATAGGTTAGTTTAAATATGAATGTAAGTTTCAAATGAATGTATTTGTCCACTGTGTCATCACAGTACCATGTAAAAATCCCAAAGATTTATAAAGAATGCATGACCAATTTAATGTCACCAAAATGTTTCAAGTATGTATTGCCACTTTATTCAAGGCACAGTAAATATCCATGTGAGTATAAAACAATGATTACAATTACTCTAAGTTCACAACACCGAAACCTTAACCACAGTTCATGTTGTTACGTATTGTTACCATGTGGGTGCCTCTTCCCAAAGATATACTGGGTGCCTCTTCCCAAAGACCTACTGGGTGCCTCTTCCCAAAGACCTACTGGGTGCCTCTTCCCAAAGACCCACTGGGTGCCTCTTCCCAAAGACCTACTGGGTTAACGGTTACTTAGCCAATACATAGAAGTTCAAAGTAATTGTATCCATGTAAAAACAAGCAATGTGTTCCGTCCCTAAATAAGTAATTGAGTATTGTGTCCCACCGTGAGATATACATATGAGTGTATAACCAAATTATAGCGAGTGTTCACGCCCAACAATTTAAACCAAGTATTGTATCTCCTCGCGAGATGTATAAATGAGTATATAAACCAAACAGGTAATCAACCATGTAAATGCGTTTGTAAACATGTATGCAGACGAGTTGAAAATGAGCACGTAACGAGTTTAAATCAAACACGTAATTGAATTTGTAACAAGCATGTTCTCACCCCAAAATTATATGTAAAACATGTAAAACGTGGGGCTATGAAACTCACCTCGATGAGGTAGAACGATTGGCAGATAGGCATCTAATATGCACAATACGAACGGAAGACGAAGCGGCTCGATCAAGAAGTTGCAACTAATCTTAACGGCTAAGTCCCACTAGCCTAGGATAATGTATTTGGGTTTCCCGATGAATGGTTACGTCAACGCGACACGTTGATAAAGATTTAGATTTAAAGTTGTAATAGTTTGGTGGTTGGTTAAATAAAATAAATCGAAAAGTAACGCAACGTGTGTAATATATTCCTTATATATTACATATAAAAATAAACCCTTATATAACTCGTACCGTGAGTTATATAACAATTACAAACAATCCGAAGATTAATGTGACGTATATAATGCTTTGCAAGTATTATATAATAAGTGTGAGTAAAATAATTAAACCAATTATTTCGACACCAAATTAATTAATAAAAAGTCCTTGCATAAAAGTAGACACACGTCTTAAAGTTATGAATTAAACAACCGATGTTTGTAAAGCTTTTACAAAAGTTATGATTTTACCTTCTACGTTATTGAGAGTTAGAAGTCCCGTTTTATATTAAAACGTCCGTCAAAATATAATTTGTTATATTTTATAAACTAAAGTCCACTTTTCAAAGTCTCAAATCCCGAATCCTATGTTCTGTTTTCTGCTCTTAATTATTCGTTACAAAACACGCCAAAGTCCATTTTTAGTTCAAATCTCGCCTAAACTATATCTAGTATCGCTTATATCTAGTATCGCTTATACATTAATATTAATCCCGTTTTAAATATTAATATCATATTTTACTTAGACGTCGCAAGTTTCAATGAAAAGGTTGGAGTTGAAAAGTGAGAGGCTTATAAGAAAAGATGAAGGGTGTTTATCCTATGCTAGGATAGAAACCGGGTCAACTCATAATTTATCGGATTTTATTCGTTGATTTCCAGTATTGAAGTAGACATCATGGACCCAGTGATGAAAATGCACAACCCCTCCTAGCCACTCAAGTACTTCTCAAAAAGTATTTGTTTCATTCTCATGGAGATTAAACGCATAATCTATCGACTTCTCATTCCGAGAATGTTGGTATTGAATAAAGGACATTCTGCTCCAGTCCTTGCTTACTAAAAGTGCATAAGAGTCTAGAGCCAAAATGATATTCAATGAAAATATCTTTAGGACACAAAAGTACGTTTGTATTAAACATCAATGATACAAAAGGTACAATGATATATATATCTTTGTGACATTGCATGTCTATGTGACAATGCCAAAACATTCTGGAGTGATACTATCAAATAGTATTCACAATGATTGAATAGAAATCCTACTAGTGCTAACATTATGCCAACGCTAAACGTATGTCACTATTTGAAATGATTGTTTAATGATTCAAATACGTGTTAACTAGCAATCTATGTGATCTAGTGGTTATGTGTTTCCGAGGGTAACATAACACTAAGTTCACGAGATCAATGCTTATTTGGATTTTATGATCATATTTCCGCATCCTTATCATTGAGATATTGATTTGATCATATTTTTCAAATATTTCATCGGGGATTTTCAAAGCATGATCTTGTGATGTATGAACTTCATGGTTAATGTGGAAGATGGTTCTTACTCTGATAATTTTCCATTTCATCTTCTACAACATACAACAACAACATTTTTACCTTTCACAAGCATGACTACTTCAATGATTATTATAAATCAAAAGTTACCTTTCAACTTTCACGGGAATGATAGCAATCAAGTTTGTTGGTTTGAGGAAGCTTATGGTTATTTGGGGGGAGTATATTTGGGGAGAAAATGTAAGGTCAATTCAAGTATATGAAAGGGGAGAAGATATAAGCAAGAATATATGGGACAAAACAAGATACTAGCAAACAAATTGAATCAAAGAAATCGTTATGGTAAAAGTAGTTTGATTAAGAAGATAAGATTCGTATTTAAGATTAAGGTTACTAGATTCGTAGAATCTAACACACGTAAAATATATAATATATTACTATGGAAAATTACCAATTTACCCTTGAGGACAAAGGTAAAATAAAAGTAGTTTGATTAAGAAGATAAGATTCGTATTCAAGATTGAGGTTACTTCATCAAGTGTTTTGAATAAGTTGTAGTGTTTCATTAATTTCAAAGATCGATCAAGATAGCCGGTTTGACATTTGCATGGAATTACTTCTCAAGAATATCGACATTGTCTTCAACAATCAAGATAACTACTTCAATATTCAAGATATGGATATGTGATTAAGGGGGAGCTAAAAGAGTATGAAAATTCAAGTAAAAAGGTCAAGTGTTCAAATCTTCTACAAGAAATGACTCAATCAATATCATATGTTTAAGATCGTTCTTTAGAAAAATTTTGGTGATTGAAATTAATTAAAGATCAAGTTCAAAGTTAAAGATTTTCATACAAGCTATTAAAGAATCAAGTTGCAAAAGAAGATCAAAGAAAGATCTTGAGAATGCTGATTTTGAGTTTGAGAGTAGAGTTGATACCTTCAAGGATAAAGAAATCTATCCTATCATATAAGGAGAGGAAATGTATTACCAAGGAGAGATTTGCTACAAGGTTGTCCTCAACTTTCATAAAGAATTCTCAGCGTTTTCGAGCTTCAAAGAAAAAGAAAATGACAGACTACTTCAGAATCAAGTATTCAAGAATAAGGAAGAAGTCGTCATCAAAAAGATAATAAGGATAGTTTCCAAGTAGATCATTTAGGGGGAGAATGTTAGAAATAAAGAAATGTTCTACTTGTAAGCACTATTATAAAGTGCAGGGACTAAATATGTTAAGTAAGGAAAGTTTAGTCAACTAGCTAACCAAGGGCTATAAATAGTAATTTATGCCATGGTTAGATGTAACAACTTCATTTAATCAAAAGGCAAGTTAGGTAATTCTCTCTCTAAACACACACACTAATTACACCTTAATCTTCACACACTAATCATCAATCAAGATCTATTGGTTAATAGTTTCTAAGAGTTTAATGAAAGTTTCAAGTTTATTCATACCCTTGTGTTTTCAATTAAGTCAAGTTTGATTTCC
>BQNB010172575.1:1822-13449 GCA_026074375.1 Tanacetum coccineum
AAAAACCCTTCTTTGATTTCTCTGTAATTCTAGCTTCTTGCTAGTTTCTTAATAAAATCCGCTGTTCAAAAAAAAAATTTCATTTTTACATACTTTTTACTATTAAAGAAAAACTAGTATTTTAATCATTTCATTTTTCTCAATGCCATAGCTGAGAATCTGGAGAGGCAAGTGCAAAAAATTGCAACAGTATATGACAGTCAAAGATATACAATATCAACTATTGAAACAAAAAAAGAACGTAGTCTTTTAACAATTTAGCTTCAGTTTTACAAATAAAATCATATATCTTAACATTTATTGTCGGACGAATATAAGAAGAAACATACATTTCGAAGCCTATAAAATTTAAGGCACTACGCGATTGCAATACTCACATATTATCTATTGGCAATTTTAGTGTTATCAACTTATTTTATGTAATTGTTTTTTACTTTGAGACTAATGGCCTTATACAAGTTTAGCTCACGACGGGTCGAACGCGAAGTGCACACTCGTCAAAGTTAGTTTGATACCACCGGGACAAAGATGCGGGGGTCAAAGGGGGTCGCGCCCCCTTGCGGGGTCAAGGGGCAGAGCCCCTTGTTGGGTCTCGCTCCCAGGTGAGCGGGCAGGGGTATAACCGAAAATAACCGAATTTCGTTATAATGAATATTACCGAGACGTTGGGTCTCATTTTGCAGACATAACAAAAACAAATACTCTAACCCTTCTGATTGATTTCTCATGCCTAGAATTCAATTGTTCATCTCTCTTATCCGGTTAAGGAGTTCACGTGAACCCAAGGCATATAAAATGAAATACTTTAATCTCAAAGTTATTAACAAGATTCAGATCATATCCAAATTATAAACCATTCACATCACCAAAATAAAAATTCTTACAGCCTCGTATAACGTACACTTATACACCTCACAAATTCAACAAAAATCCATGAGAAACTATTTTCCATACCTTCCTATTTGTTCCTATTTTTAAGTAACTAAATAAGGAAACCGGTGGCATAAAAACCCCCATGGTTCCAAAGGACGATACTTGGACCCATGAGACACACAGACAAAGATCAATCCAAAAAAATATCACAAACTACATATTGTAATTGTAATATAATAATATAATAATAATAATACTCCTAATCTCCGTTATGAAAAGCGACAAAAATATGGATAAGCCCATTACCGGGTTGTTTTTGGCCCAACTTGCTATACTTTTTTTTCTATCAACTTGCCTATATTTTTTTCTTCCGGAACATGTAACCTATCGACATGTAAAAAAAAGTGCGACATGAAAAACAAAATTGTGCTTTTTTTGAATTAGGGGTGTTGATCGGTTCGGTTATCGGGTTGTTTGGTTAGTTCGGTTAATTTTTTTGGGTCAATCCGAAAACCGAATTTGAATTCGGTTCAGTTCTCGGTTGACTCGAATAACCCGAATTTCCCTATTTATTTTAAATTTAATAACTAAGATATTTAGCCAAAAATAAATAAATTATAAGCATTAAAATGTTTTTTTTATATTTGGATAAAATTTTAATAGTATTTATATATATACAAAATATATAAAAAATATAAATATTTATATGAATTCGGTTTTCAGTTCGGTTTTCGGTTTAAATTGTCAAACTCATATCCAACCCGAGAACCGAATTAGTAGTTTGATTCGGTTCAGCTTGGGCAAATTCAATTCGGTTATTAGTTTGGTTTGGTTGTTTTCAGTTCGGTTCGGTTTATTCGGTTCGGTTGTAAGGTTTGATTATATGACGGAATGTAGGCGTGTAATGTAAAAAGTGTGGGTTGAAGTCATTATTAATTTCTCGACATAGGCAAAATATAATGAACAAAAAACCCTCTAATATATAAAATGAACAAGAAAACCCTCTCATATATAAAACAATAACATAAATCAACCCTTGACTTGTTGAATTTTTCTTTTTACACACAATACTTAATAGTTAATAGTAAAGTAGCGTTGCCACAACGCGCGAGACACATACCTTCTCGTTTATACATACTTATGAACTCAAACTGTGTATGCTTTATTCAGGTAAAAAAATTTAAATTAGTGAAGTATACCAATACCAGCAATGAAACCACTTTCAAGGGTAAAGTAGTCTTTTACTTCAAATAAACCCCATATACATGAAGGTTATGGTATATACCAAGGCTGTCAAGATCGCGATCCTACCCGGGATCGTTTTTGTCTTTGCAAGATCGAGATCGTAAGATCCTACAAATTTATCATGTTCTGTAAGCAACGGATAAACGAGTCAAACTAATTGTATTTCTACTCATATCCTCTTGAAAATGTCAAACTTCAAATTTAAAATACCAAAGTAAAAGTAAAACACAAAAAAGTCAAGTTTGAATCATCACATTCACGATTTAGCGGAATAAAATTACATAACATGCGTAATAAACATCTCAAAACAAAGTACATCACTAGGTAACTAGAACATGAGAAGAACCCTAATTTGTTTCATGTAATTTCAATTTGGAAAAAGTAGATAATTAGGTTTATTGATTAGAAAATCTTGAAATTAAACGTCAATACTTGTTACTGAGATCAGCCGACTCGTATTGTTCTTTTTTGGGCCTAAAAAAAGTAATGGGCTAGTAAGTATGTAAGTCAGTAAGTTAGTAACTTGGTAATTTGGTAAACTCGTATCGACACGCGATCTTACGATCTTACGTGCGAGTTTACGATCCTACTTACGATCCTACCTCTGATGCGATCCTACACCGATCCTACACGATTTTATCAGGTGGGCACGTAAGATCGTACGATCTTACGTGTAAACTCGCGAGTTTGACAGCCTTGACCATTAATTATCTATACTACATATAAAAGAGATTGATATCTCTCTCCTCATTAAATATTTAAGTAATACAAAATTTAAAGCTTATTGTACAAGTCAATTAAACATTACAATCACTTTTCTAAATTTTAAGTATTACATATTATATAGCTTATGGTACAAATATTTAAACCACTCTTAAATTTAATTTTAATTAATACATGTTATAAAGCATATGTTACAAGTATACACTAATTAAAATATTAAACACCTTAATCAATTTTATTTTTAAAATACCCTCAAATAAAAAATAAATGTTATTAAAATATTTTACAATCTAATAAAACATACAAAAATTCATACAATTTATATGCTAACAAGTTGATGGTACATATGGTTTTAAAAACCGGACCAGACCAACGGGTACTGGTTCGGCTTGCCAATAAAAACCGTCCGAAAACGAAACGGAGATAACCGGGCGGAACCGGTATAAACGGGTGGACCGGGTAGGACTACGATCATTAATTTTATTATTCTCCGGTTGATCAGTTTATCATTTTTATTTTGGTGACGGCTAAACTTTAATCACATGGTACCCGTCGCCGCAACGAGCGAGTACCCTGCTAGTCAATATTTAATGAGAAAATGATTGAGAGACTCAAATATGTAACTAATTTTATATTTAAACATATGTGAAAGTTATTAGGTTGTAAAAAAAATAATAAGTTTTTGTGCTATCACCAACAAGATAATGGCACAAATAATTAATCATACATTTAGACCTAACAACTAAAATAAGGGATAAGATGTTAAGACTTTTCTAAAAAGCCATTTGTACCCCCTATGTCTTTCGGGTTTTTTATTTTTGTTTTATTTTTATAATTTTGTTTATATTATAAAGTTGTGAAACAGAAAATGAGGAATAAAAATTATAAAGTTTAACAAGTCAAAAATATTAAACTGACAAAAAGTACGAAATAAAAACTAATAAAATTATGTTATACCGTAAACAAAAGGTCAAAAAATATACAAAACACAAAACATGTACTTTTTTGAGATAAATAAGATCTTTTAGCACCCCTTAAAATAAATCTTATGTTCAACATTGTACAACCAAAGTCATAAAAGCATGGAAAATTCTCAAAAAGAGAACTCTTTAGGTTAAAAAACACATTTTTAAACCAAAATAGGTTAGGGCGACTGGACCACTTAATAAATTTTGACAAATATTTATTTTTTTATTATTTAAGTATAAGTCGTCCTCTGAGCAATTGAACAACTTAAAAAATTGTGTACTTAATTATTGAAAAATAAACATATGACAAAATTTGCTTAAGTCGTACAGTTACCTCCTTCACCCCCAAACTATTTTTACTCAAAATTATTTTTTGACCAAAAGTTAAAAACCCCTCGTGAGATTTAAGTCCATTTTGAAAATTTTCCCTAAACTCATTGACTTCTTCCCATTAATCTCCAAAACTCACCCAACCCAACACATATAAAACTACGTTTCTTCAACCCATCCAACCAAATAAAATAATCCTTGCACAAACACAAACACCAAAAAACACACAAACATTGACTTGAATTTTTCTCCATGACTTCATTTCAAAATTCTCTCTCTCAAAAACTGCTTCAATCTCTTCCATACCCATTTCTTTGATCATCACCAATCACTTGAGAGAACATTGCAAAAAAACTCATCATAATGTCATCATCAATATTAACCTCAAATGGTATGGTTCTTGCTACTGCCATGGCTGCTGGAACTGCCATTTTCATAGCCTTTTGTCTCCACAAGCAGCCCACCATCACAGTCGTCCATCATCCAAGACCATGCATCTCTTCAGGTTCTAAATATGTTATGTTTTCTTGGGTTAAACTCATTTCGACCCGTTGACTTTCTTTGGTCAAAGATGAAATTTTGTTTTTTTATTTTTTAAATAAATGCAGATGGGAAGAAGACGGTGAAAAAGAAGAAAAAAGTGAAGTTTGCTGAGGATGTGATGGAACCAAGTGGGAATGGTGATGAGTTTAGAAGAAGACTAAAAAGTAAGAGGAATTATTTGTCAATATTGAAAGATGAAGGGGGTCAAAAGAAAGTATCAAGAAATTATAAGGGTCTTCCTGCAAATAGAATGGCTCTGTATTCTGGGATCATGAGAGATCGTGGTGTTCAACGAGTTGCTTATTGTTGTTAACTTTATTACAAGTTAGTTCTTTACTTATGTATGTTCAAAAATTTGACCCCTCCTGTAGTATTTATTTTCAACTTTTCTTGTTTAATTTGCATATGTTATAATTGGGTTTTGACCCTTTTTATGTACAGTGTGAAAGGAACAATGTGTTATTAGTTATAAATGCTAACTTTGTAATGTGGATTGAATTATGAACAGTGTTTCAATGTGACAGATTTTGTTCTATTTTTAGGTGCCTCTCAAAATAAAGGTATGCTATAATGAATATTTAGCTTCGGTTAACATATTTATTGCATTATATATACTGCACATGCATGGATCATTGAAATGGTCCATTAAAACGGGAGAAATGGAAAAAAGAAACAAAAAGATGTTGAGAAAAGTGATTAAACACATGGGACTCCATCACACATCCATCCTGGCCATGTTTTGGCTTTTTGGCAGTACTGGCGTGAGTGACATTGGCAAGCATGTGAATGATATATGCTACATTGCGTCATTACTAGTATAACTTTACATTGTATGAAAAGCCACCAAAATGTACATAGAGTTTCAAACAAACCAGTAAAGTATCAAGATCCAACTTTCAAACTAATTGTACATATGAAACTAAATGAATACTATCAAATAGGTTATTTTGTCACGCTGAGCGTAGTAGTGGTTTCGTGAAAAGCACAAACTAAATGTATTTGTGAGTGCTCGCAAAAAGCACAACTTGGGTCGTATTGTAAGTTGATGACTTTTTGTATCATAGTATATACAAGCAGAAATTACCAGCGCGTTGCTGCGGGCGTTAATTTTTCGCTCGTTGTTACGGAGCTTTTTTTTTGTTTGGGTTTATTTTTTCGGTCTCATTTTTAATAGTTTTTTTTCTCATATTAAATGATAATCGCGCGTTACTGCGGCGCATTTTTTCTTTCTTATTGTATTTTGTGCGGATTTATTTTTTCGGTCTCATAACATTTTTTTTTTACCCAGGCCGCTAGAAAGTTGTAAATAGTTAAAAATAAAAGCACGTCTCGTAAAATTTTTTCCTTCTTATTTTTAGCGAAAGAAGTGGGGGTGGGAGGGATTATAAAGTTTTTTTTTTTGGGGCCGATGAAAACTAACCATGCGGAAAAAGGGGAAAAAAAGTTGGGCTAGATGTTGGACTAAACTAAAAAAAAAAAAAAAAAAAAAAAAAACACTTGGGCCGGGCCAAATGAGCCCAAGGCCCAAGTCAAACACTTGACCACTGTAGATGAACAGTGGTCAAATGTTTGAGGATTGTATATATGTAGAATAGAATAGTCATTCGTATCTTATTTAATAAAGCTGAGGACCGGTAGCTATCTAAAAGCAATCGGTGAAACAGGTTGGTTATAAAAAAAAACCTCATGCCGATGAAAAGGTTATTTTGGTACAACCTTTAAGTAGTTATCACAATTAATTTTTGTGATGTACGGTTGGCGATTTATGGCGGTGGTGGGTGGGGTAGGCAGTGGAGGCGGTGCTTTGTAGTGACGGTTGTGGGGAGGCTTGGTGGTGGCGAAGATGATTGGTGGTGGTGGTAGTGGCCGGTGGACTTGAAATGGAAAACTTTACGAATATACGTTAAATATTTAACTAAAATACTCAAATTGGCTAAAAATATAAGTTGAGTGCCTTTTTATGCAAGAAAAAAAATACGATACCTTGATTGGAAATGACCTTTAAGTTGGGTACCTTTTTATTTCATTTGCCTTTTTTTCTTTTTATTGAGAAGAAATGAGAATGAAAAAAGTGAGAATGATGAGAATGATAAAATAGGCTTTCCACTTTTTTTGAAAAATGTTGAAAAAATTTGCGACTATACGGATTTTCTATATTTTCCTTATCACATGAAAAATTTCTTAGAAAAATGAGATATTTTTCGCCAACTAAACGGCCAATAAGTTTTTTTTTTCTTTTTCATATGGACCCATATGCCATCTTCGAATTATCGACCATCTCTTGTTTTTTTTACATGACATGTTAAAAATTTAATATAATTCAAACAAACTAATAATAGACTAATAGAATTTACCTAACAAGCAAGATTTTTTTTAGAACGACTATTTTATTGAAAACAAAACTTGCAAGAAGCTAGCAATTACAAAAAAATAAAAGGAGGATTTTTAAGCCAGTCATTCCAACCAAACGAGGCTTTACATCTATATCGAGACCAAATGAAAGACTTAGAACCTAACAAGCAAGATTACCCGCGCGTTGCTGCGGGCGTTAATTTTTCGCGCGTTGTTGTGAGGCATTAATTTTTTTTTCGGGTTTATTTTTTCGGTCTCATGTTTAATAGTTTGTTTTTGTTCTTATATTAAATGACAATCGCGCGGTTTTTTTTTTTTTTGGCCCAGGCCGATAGAAAGTCGTAAATAGTTAAAAATGAGAGTACGTCCCGTAAATTTTTTTTTTCTTCTTATTTTTGGCCAAAGAAGAGGAGAGGGATTATAAAGTTTTTTTTTTTTGCCGATGAACAGTAACCGAGCCCAGTGGCCGGGTACTGTTCATTTTACTGTAGCACGCAGTCCAAAACGACGGCGTATCACTTTTCAAATGTGTATTACCATAACATAATGTCCTAATCAGATCAACTAATAATGGGCCTCAACGAGGCAATCCAAGAGGCTGTACCGGTATTTCGAGATATTATAAGCCAATGGGCTTCATAGTTATCTGGACCGGCCATTTGCCTTAACTTTCAGTTACTAGAACAAAATTTTCGTTTGTGGCGCGTTGCGACAGGGTTAAAACCTTTTTACCGTTAGAAAAACCTATACTTTGTATTATCGACTTCGCTTATAAGCCAGTGTGCATATATAGAGATAATATTTAAAAGTTAGAACTATAACTCCTCTCGAGCTTTAAATTGTGATATAAATTTTTTTAAGATTGTTTCTTGCTCAAACCAAATTATACGAATTTTGAGTTTATTGACAAATGAATGTATATATGTTTTCGCTAGTGTTATAACTTTGAATTACTTGCATTAAAACTAATACGGAGTAATAGCATGGCATCATAAATTTAGTAAACATATGAAAAGACCAATTTGTCCATTTCTGCTATTCATTCACAATTTTTTTGCAAATTGATAATCAGGGGCGACGAGACGACGAGTCGTCTTAATCTGAGGTGAATTCATGATTGGAACATATTTATCAGATGCACGAACTAATGGTGGTTCATATATTCAAAAGATACTAACTGCCGTGATTGTCATTGCTTATACGCGAAGAACATGATGGCGTTTGCGCATCTTTAGAAGCTCCCAGATTCGATTACTCTTACTGTTCCTTAATGGTTTTCTTCTAGTCTTGCTATTTGGAGGACTACCTTTCGTTGGATTTAGTTGTGTATGGTTCGCATTTGGAGTGCCATTTGAGAGTTGTACTCTTTTTTCCTTCTCCATGGTTTTTCCCACTGGGTTTTTCTTGGGAAGGTTTTTTAAGGAGGCAAAAACAATTAGCTTTCTATACTCCTGATGCGCAATGTTTGGATAGCTTTGGGGCCTTATGTGCTGTTAGGTGGTATTTTCCTATTGGTGTTCTTGTTATTGTATTTAGATAGTTGGTCGTTGTGTGAGCACACGGCTTAGTGGTTGTTCAAGCGTTTGCTTGAGGTTAATGTGGTACTTCAGCCACATTCCATTGTACTTAACTGTTTTTTGGTGTAATATATTTTACCGGGGAAATTCCCCTTTATAAAAAAAAAATTGTATTGTAATGATACAAATGGTACATGATCGCGTGCTACTTATTGGCCTCTTGGGTGACATAATTTGGTTTTTAATATTACATTCAATTATGATTATCATTGTAATTTATTTCTCAAACTGAAATATATATGTAGGTACAACGAAAAGCTAAAATTGTTCATAATCACTATTTAGCTCGCCAAGAATATATGATAACAAAAAAGAAAAACTATGTAAATACAGAACCAGAAATCGATCTATAGTTTACTTCTAATAGCACCATCAATTAAGAATAAAAGGTTTAATAGCACCGAACACCTTTTTCACAGCTCGACCTATTTTCTTACCTTGATCCGTAGCAGAAATATACGAGACCGTTCCATCATTTCCCGCTAGAACTCTATACTTATCTTTCCTCGTAAAATTTGTACACTCAAAACCTAATGTAGCAGCCAATATTCTTTGTACATAATTTGCGACGTCATGCGGACTTTTTCCAGACGAACATGTAGCCTCAGCTGGCAACTGGTTCAGAAACGTGACCTCATAAATCGGTCTAGGGTTCATAAAGAAAAATACGGGGTCTAATCCTTTCCAACCACGAGCCGTGGTTGCATGAAAAAACCCGACACGATAGTTCATTGCAACGGGCACTATTCGATCAGTTAGTTCCGCAAAGAGTGCACTAAAGCGTAGCAAAAATGGTTCTCTACAAGTTGTACCTTCAGGGCAAACAACCAAGTCACCTTCGGATAATTCTTTTTTAATACGTTGGGCGTCCACATCTCGGATTCGTGTTAAACGGACTGTTGGGATTGGAGATAGGATTTCGGATAATCTTGAGATTGAGTAAGTGACGGCTGGGATTCGTCGTTGGAGTACCGAGGATAAAACGATGGGGTCCATCAGCGTTCTGTGAGTGCAGACAAATAAGACCCCGTCGTTGGACCTCAAGGACGGTGGGGGTGGGGGGATTCCTCTCACTGTTACTCCACCACCAAATATTTTTGCTAAGTAAGGGGTTAACCACATTGGGGTCATAAGGCCTATTATCATTCGAATGATTGCGAGTATGACACCGAATGGTATCCAAAGGAGGATCATAAGAGCTGTGGCGGGAGTTGGTCTCTTGACGAGGCGGCCATCATGGAAGATCACTGGCTCGGGCCGGATTTCTTGTTGGGTTGTATAATTTTGGCATTTGGGTACGTAAGGGGCACGCACTTGTTCCTGCATGTGAATTATATTGCTTATTGAGTTAGTCATCTTAATCCGCCATATTATGTAACCAATTAACCTCTAATAGACCCATTAATTACCTTGCATAGAGATAAAAATGAAGAAGTGGAATAGCAACTTCTAAGCAACAAACTAGGTTGTCGATCTTCAAATATGGCCGCAACACGGTCATGTATCGAGCTAACTTCAACTAACCCTGAGGCTAACCCAAACCAGCTAACCATTAGCTCACTGCCAATAACATAATCAGCTCGAAGATGTTCCTTAACGAACCGCTCCACCATAACCCTTGGCATCTTGGTCACAACCACCCTTTTCCCACCCGAATTGAACACTCTCCAAGCATCTAAATCAATATCATCAAAATAAAACTTAGGTAAAACCGCCCTAGCCACAGATTCAATCTCCGAAATGGGAACCCCAACCGTCGAAACAAAAATGGCCACCTTTACTCCCATGTCACCCTTCCCACATGTATCAAGAAGTTTGATAACGGGCCAAAATAGTAACAAGAGTGCAAAACGTATTAAACCCGAGGCCTCGAAAGCTACTAGCATGAAATATGCAAAAGGATCATTGTTCTTCAAAAGGGTTCCTTCTAGCTCGGATACAACGGACTCCATTTATGTGTAGGATCGAGTTCAAATTCCTTAAAGAAAGTGTAGTGAATTGTTCTAAAGATGTTTATAAATGGAGATGAAATATAGATAGTACGTATCGCGTATATTAGGTGGAGGTTAAAGGTAGATTGAATGTTGGCTAATGCAGTTTATCGGTTTGCACCTACCATTATGGAGACAAACAGGCTCGATCGTTTTTATATTTGAATTTTGCTTGTCTTTTGATCTATAGACTTCCTTCTTTTCCTTTTAAAATACTACTAACTATATGTGTATATCATGCATGTATATGTGTATTGGAAAGAATAAAGTTAATGTTGATATACATGTGGGTTACTAACCTCAACCACTTTTGAGTTAAATAATGATAAACTAAAGAAATAAAGTTGAAGTTTTGAGCTTGTTGCTTGTTTATCAAGTTATTAGATTTCTACTGAATATGGCCTTCTCAAAGCTCTTTCTTACAAACTGAGACACAAGGGATCGATAAACGCGTATCATTTCATATTTTTCCTGCTGAATAGGATCACATATTTGGGTCTGCCCGAATTGTGATCATGGGATTGACTTCGCCTTCCATACTCTTTGGGTCTGCCCGCTTGCGGCTGCAGTCTGGACGCGTACCTTCAACTGGCTGGATCTCTCTCCTACAGTCATCTCCAATTTGCTTGGGTTATACTCTTGGATTGATGGGCTTCATATGTCGTAAAGCAGAAAATATATTTTGGAAGTCGTTTGTGGTGTTACTCTTTGGTCTTTATGGAGCTTCCGTAACGAGGTGATATTTGGATCCGTTCAACCAATCCGCAACATGCTCTTTGATAAGCTTGTGGATTACTCTTTTAGATGGTTCTCCTCTAGAAGTAAATCGTCTTCCATTTCTTGGAATAATTGGATTCAAAACCCGTTAGTGGTTTACTCTTTGTAATTTCCTTCTAGCGTCTTGCTAGTTTATTAAAATTTCTGCCGTTCTAAAAAAAAAAAATCAAACATGAACCTAAACAGTTGTGTTATATTGAAAGTTTTTGTACAAGTCAAGCAGATAACTATAAAGATAATTTCCTTTT
>BQNB010172576.1:0-12501 GCA_026074375.1 Tanacetum coccineum
TTGTAAAAAAAAAACGATGGCACAAGTTAGCATTGTGAAGAAGGTATCAATCGCCGTTGTGGTAGCGTTAGTCGCTGCTACAACGGTGTCGGCTCAGGAGTTTGCTCCTGCCCCAGCGCCTGGACCTATGGCTGGAGGAGCATTTTCGGCTCAGGCTTCAGGTGTTATGATTGGGACTTCTTTGGTTCTTTCTTTGGTCGCGTTTCTTAGAAACTGATTTTTTTCGAGATGAGATCATGAGACTGGTTGGGTTTTATATTTTTGTTTATCTATTTATCGTTTCTATATTGATGTAATGATGTCCAATAATTGTATTGGATTGATTAATCTGACGTATCATATTATTGTATGAACTGAGGCTATATATTGAATAAGAATATTGGTTTCCTATGATTTTTGTCACTTTTGTGTGGTTTTGAATTATTTGTTGCTGATCCGTTTTACAGTTACATTTTTGTTTTCTTTTTTATTAAAGTATCAAAGAAATTTTGACAGCAGTAGATAAATGGCTACTTGCTTTTTATCTGTTTGCATGTAACTGTTAAGGTAAAATACCGTGCCTTGAGTCTAGGGTGCGTTCCCTCGTCTCTTAGCGAAGTATCCTCTTGAATTACCTGAAAGTAAGAAAGAATACCCGTTAACTCGCCCCGGGTGTTGACCCAGGACCAAGCTCGGGCGTGAGAGTAAGTATGTGAATATAAGCCGAAGGGGTTATATGTTGGAGCCGAAGAGGCTATAGTAATAAATGTGTGTGTGTGTGCAGTAAATGCTGTCTTTTGAATAGTAAATACGGGGGTATTTATACTAGTCGAAACACTGTAGAGATGTACGGTTTCTGGCATGTAGGTGACGACCCTTTCGTCATGTCTCTATCGCCTGTGTCTTAGATGGTGACATCTCTTTAGTTGAGATTTGTTTGTTGTCGTAGGTGTTCTATAGATTATCGTGTAGTCACTATCTTACCCGTGTTTATGGTGACCGTTATCTCTATGATGACGTGGTCCTGTAGATTCTGATAAATGAAGTCAGCGCTGTTGTTGTTTAAAAGGCTGACGTATATTCACCCGTTTGGAACTTCATGGCCCGTTCGGACCCTTGTGGCCCTTTCGGACTTGAATAGCTTGCTTGGTCTGGAATGATTCGATTGGGCTTGAGTGGTTCGCTTGGGCTTTGTGTGGCCCATTCGGACTATTGGCCTGTCCGGCATATACGCGGACATGTCCCCCCCAGTATGGCTTTAAGGGTTGTAAACTATTGAAGTCATACTTGAGGTGCTCGTCTGGAAGGGTCCTGAGACGTTGGTCCTTGTTTCTTTCCTGCCCTAATCATCCTCCTTTTCTCTTCTTCCCATTCCTCCCTTTTTTTTGTGCGTCTTGATAGGTATGAAACAAAATTCATAATTATTAGGAGTTGAGATCCATTTGTCTTCTTGATGTGTATGAGACAAAATCATAATTACCGTGGGTTAAAAACCATTATGACTCTTCATCCGGTGTGTACACGTGTTGAGCGATTTCCCATCAACGGTCACGATTGGGCTTTGACAGCTGTTGTGTGTGATTTGATGAACCCAAGCCCATTTGGGGCCTATAAATAGTCCATGGTTACTTATTTTTTACCGTGTGTAAAAATTTTAAAATCATAGCCGAACGTCCCTTGCCTGCGAGATAATGTCAACTCTGTCAAGCCGTCTTTTTCTTTATTGTAAATAAGGTTATACTTTCTTCCCTTTTTGACTTTGTAGTTGCCTCCCCTTCGGATCTGTAAAAATGTCTTGACGTGGACGAATTGACATGGGGGGTCGCAAGCCGAAGCCTCTTCGTCCAGTAAAACTTGACATCGGGTTCTTATAGTTTCCATGAAACCTTCAGATGTGAAAGCCCTTACTCGTAAATACAAAATTCCTAGGGATCTACATCCCGTTGCTGTGTCTTCCGAATGGACTATGGACCGTCTGCACCGTATGTGTTATATTGGTTCTCTATGAACAGTTTTTTGAGTTTTCCGTGGGGGGGGGAGGGTGGGGAATAAGGGTACCCTTGTTCGACCTTCCTTCTATGTGTGATTAGGCACTTTCACGTAATACCTACCAATTAGTCGGCCACTAGGTTTGATCCGATTGACCTTAATGAGTTGTATTGTCGAAAGCCTTAACATTTCCCTTCGGTAACTTTGTTTCCGGTTTTTTATAATTCTTAGCAAACAAGCGGGGTGGTTTTCATTCGTGAGGAAAAGAGTTAGGTAAAGATGTTTCGAGGTAAGATTGAACGAAAATTCTCTTTATGAAACAAAGTGGATTTAGGGCGTTTTCTTTTTTATATGATCGAAGAGCCATTCCGGATGCTTTGTTCTGCGGCATCATGTTCGGATAATAAGTGACCCTGCACCCAAAAATGGGTTCGATGAGGCTGATGTTATTGCTCTGACCCACCAGCCTATTGATATTCGTGGTATTCCGAGCGGGTTGCTTTTTAGTGCTGGGTTGGCTATCACTTGGGAGTTTCCTAAGTTTCGTCCTTTGTTCAAAGATTCCGGAAGGGCCATGGTAATGAGAGGGCATTATCTCGTTTCCTTTATTTTTTTTGTGTTGGACTTTGTTTATATTATTCTCTTTATTTTCGTACCTGGTGTTTTTTTTTGTTGTTGTTTCCATGTCGGAGTATTTATGCTTCCTTTTCTTTCGGATGATTATCGAGGTGGGGAGGCTTGACGTACATGACGTTCATCCTCAAAAGTACCACTCCTATTTGTGGCAATGAGCAGTCCTAAAAAGACGAACTCACAACAAAGGGTTGAGGATTCAGAACCTAAGATAGTGGCAATCGAGGATAAGGAAAGCGATGCTGTGCCAAGAGGAAAGGCCGGAGCCGGTGAAAAAATGGGAGTCCGAAGGTGCCGGTGGGTCTGAAGGGTAGAGTTCAAAAAGTCCGTTAGAGAGTGGTTTCTGTTCACATCCCTTGTCATACTCCTTTTCGGTGTTTGAGGCGGTTCCTTCGGATGTTTCTCTAGGTGTTGACCATGTTGATTTCCCATAATAAGACTCAGGGAGGGGAGATAATTTGCTTGAGATTCCTGCGTATGATTCTGCTAATACCACCACTCATCTACATGAGGAGCATCATGATGAGCACTCAGGGGTTCTTGGTAATAGAGATGGTAATTTTGATGATGATGTGGATGAAGAGATTGATCTTGAGGGGCCGAATAGGCATGTTAGTGACACTACGGAACGGATTGTTATTGAAACTGAGTCAATCCCCACTGCTGCAACCCGTCCGGATAATGGGAAATCTATTTCCTAGGAGGAAACTCCTATGCCTGATCCCCCTCCGCAAGGTGTGTCTTTTATTTCCCCTTTATTTTCTTAAGTGTTTTATTCTTCGCACCCTGTGTTGCTAATAGGTGGTGTTTCGCAGGTGTTGGTGCCGATGGGGCCGGGTCTTCTTTACCTCCATCACTTTTTGTTCCGTCTTGGGGCGCGTCTCTCGCACTCACAAGAGGAGCCTGGAGTGACAACACTCCGGAGGAGTGTCGTTGATTTGATGGTCAACCTTATTCCTCCTGGTGTTCGAGAGGAGATGAACCTTTTGGACAATAATGTTGTTTTGGACAGAGCCTGGTTCTCCTTGGCCCGTGGCGCTATGGCACAGGCCCACACCCTTTGTCAATTTGAGTCTCTTTATGACACCCATCATGCCTTGCAAGAGAGTCTCGAGACTACGCGAGGTCAGCTTGTTCGGACCCGAGAGGATTTTAATGTTGTTCAAAATTTCTACAATACCTTGTCTGGGAAGCACAAGCAACTCCGCGAGGAGCATGCCCAGTGTTCTGAGGGTCTTGCTGATGTTCGGGCCGAAAAGGATAGCTTGATGGCTACTAATGTCGAACAAGCTCTTCAGATCAAAGAGTTGGAGAAAAAATTGAAAAGTGTTGACGAGGTCCATTCTTCTGCTGTGAAGGACCTGGAAAGCCAGCTTGCTTAGAAAGATTCCGCCTTGGTTTATGCGATAAGGATTTCTCGAGTGGAATACTCATCGGAGAAAATGGGAAGCTCAGTGGCCCCAACATTGTCTTTGCCCAAACAGGAGACGACCGATGCTATTAGGAGCTTTCTTTCCACATGTGGTGGGGCGGTTCTACAGAGCCATGAATATAAAACATAATGTCTCTCCGTTCCTTTCAACTGTAAGCACTCCAGACTGGATGGGGGCTAAGGTTTCTGGCTGTGAGGAGAGATCCGAAAAGGAGTCCACTAGATAATGATGAGGGATGAACGGGTTTTATCCTTACTTCTGATAAGAAAATGAGTCGCTGAAGACAAGAGTTGTTTTCCAAGACTTATTCGTATGTGGATGTTAGCTCTACTCTTCTGAGGAAGCCAGTGCAAGATCTCTGAAAACTTCATCTGCCCTCCTCCTAGGATGTTTTCCCAAGGCTGGTTCCGGAGGTATTGTCTTTGCCCCTAAACTCGTTAAGGCTGCGGAGGTGGCCCGCTCAAAAGACACAACCTCTCTTCAAGATCCCGCTTCCCAGCATGCTTCCGAAGGTTCCCAAGCTCCTCCCTCAAAGAAGACTTAGCTTTTGTAACTTGTAATAAATAGGTCTTATTTTGAATTGTTTGTAACCTTGAACGAATGTCCCTTTTTGGGCCTAATATAATTTAACTTATTTTGGTGGCGTTGTAAATTTCCTTTGTCGCAATTGATTCTCATCACTTTATCGCTTTTGTACCACTTGTATCGTATGGTTGCCTCTCATATAAGATTTTGCTAACGTCGGGGTCACTTCCTCCGAGGAGGCTTTGCCATATGTACAATATGTTTCGTCTGAAGGGATTTTGCCCTTTCTTCTATGTTTTTTTTTAGGACTTGGTGTTTGTGTGATTATAACTCGTACTTAGTTGGTCTGTGCGGGTTTTATTTTGTCCCGGAGGGGCTGTGCTCTTCATTATAATTTTTACCCCGTGATTAGTTGTCTGTGGGGTTTATTTTGTCCGGGTGGGGCTGTTGCCCTTCTTATCATTTTTTTTACCTGTGACTTAGTTGTTTGTGGGGTTTATTTTGTCCAGAGGGGCTGTGCCCTTCCGTATCATTTTTACCCTGTGACTTAGTTGTCTGTGGGGTTTATTTTGTCCGGAGGGGGCGGCTGTGTGCCCTCATTATCATTTTATTACCCTGTGACTTTAGTTTGTCTGTGGGGTTTATTTTGTCCCGGAGGGGGCTGTGCCTTCCTTCATTTATTCCCGCCTGTGACCTAGTTGTGTTGTGGGGTTTTATTTTGTCCGGAGGTAGCGATCCGTCCGTCCAATTATTGCAACAAATATTGGAAAATTGCCTTCTCCCTTTGAACTAGGAGGAAAGGCTATAATATTAATTAATTAGCATTCGTAAATACAAAATTCATAAAACAATAAATCCAACAAGTAGCATTTGCGGGTAAAATTAAACTGCGCCTTGCCATGTTCGAAGGCACCCACTTTATCCTCCATTGTTTTGAAAACTTGTAATGATCCATTCTGAATGCTTCTGTCTGATCTCTATATGGGCCTTCCTAATTTGGTCCCAAATTTCTTCATCTCCTATCATGCTTGCCTCATTCCTTCGATAAACAAAATTCTCCAGGACTAAGAAAGCTGGGAGCTACCCTCTTGTTATTAGTATGTTTCCATCTTTTGTTTTGTACTTGGCATCACTACGGCAGCTGCTTCTCTTCTTTCCTGCAACAATTTAGATCAAATCGCTGTCCTCCTCATTATATTCCTCCAGTATCATTACGAGTTCGATTAAGATGGATTCCTATCTCGGTCGGGATGACCGCTTCACTTCCATAGGTTAAACTGAAAGGAGTTTCACCATTGCTTTGTTTGATTGAGGTCCTGTTGAGCCATATAACATTTTGGTAGCTTTCTACCCAACGGCTCTTCCCTTCCTAGTGGTCTTGATCCCTTCCATAAGGCTTCTATTGGGGGCCTTTCCACTAAAACCCATTGGCTTGTGATGGGCTACTGAGGTGTTCATTGTTGGATCTTGATGAATCTGGATGCAACCACCTTTGAATGGTATTTACCAACGGTGCTCCATTGTCATGACAATTTATCCTTGGAAAGGCCAAACCTGAAATGATGTATGTTCATAAAAACAAAGCGGATCACCTCTTTACCTATTTATTTGACTAGAGGCTTTGATCCTATCCACTTAGTTGACTAGTCAATTGCTATAATAACAATTTTTTGGCTCCTTCTCTGGCTGGTGTCATGGTCATAGGATGTCCATCCACCCATTGATAAAAGGGACACGGAGCCTCATGATGGATGTCATTGGTGTTTTTTGGGGAGTCTTGGAAACCGGGGAACTGAATTTGACATGAGTCACACTTGTCTATTCTTCTTTAGCGTTCAGCATGAATCGTGGGCCAGTAATAGACTTTGCCGCATGGCTTTCCTGACCACTGGCTTCTTGGGCATATGGTGCATTCCAACAGATCCCCTGTGGTTTTTCCGACAATTACATAGTTTGCTTGTAAAGGACCCACACACCTCAACATCGGGACCAAGTATCCTTTTTTGAACAGTACTCCTGACTCTATCACATATTGGCTTATCTTGGTGCGAAGGACCAAATAGTGCCTTCATTTTTGTTCGAAGGGGCTTTCCTTCTTCCAAGTATTTGATGGGAGGGCGTCATTCCAATTCTCACCCCTTCTCCTTTCCCACAAAGGTTTGCTCCTCATTAGCGTCGGTTGATCGTTCATTGAGAACTTCTATTGGAATTTATTTGTTGAGGTGGCTGAAAGGAAAACTTATGGCCTGCTTGCTTTATAATATCCGCCTGCTGATTATATTCTCTCGGTATGTTTCTCGATGGAGGATTGTCTTAATTCTGAGATGAACTCCTGGCTTTGGCCGCAAGAGATTTCTATACTGATCATTGGCTATTTTGGTGCTTATATGTCCCATTTATTTGATTAGAACCAATTTGGAGTCTATTCTTCACCTCTATAGCCTGATATTCATTTTTCTTGCAATGCGTATTTACCCTGCGACGGAGAGCTTCATACTCTGCTGCATTGTTGGTAATGATAAATGTTAACGAATTTAAAAGGGCATTATAAGTATACTCCATACCACAGGTCCAATTATTCAACACGGAGACTGCTTCCTGTGCTTTCAAAACTGGCACGCTCCGTCCCGTTGAAGAGTGTACAGACTCTTTATGTGTCATCTACCTCAGGTGGTACTTCGGGCATTCGAAAGTACTCTTCTTCTGCCTCTCCATCCGGAGCATCTGACAGGAAATCTGCCAGGACTTGGCCTTTTATAGCATTCCTTGGTATGAATGAAAATTTTGTTATGTCCCTTTTCTCCACAGCGTACTTGGACTAATTCCCTGAGGCTTCTGCTCTGCCAAGTATTATTTTTTCATGGGTTGGTCCGTAATGACCTTGACATGGATGAGCTTCAAAGTTACCTCTTTGCTCTCGTCAATTAACTAAAGAAAAGGGCCCAGCTTTTCCAGAGGGGAATAATTCTTTTCGCATCATTATTAGCGTTTCTGCTAACATACTGGACTGGGCATTGTCGTCCGAGTTCGATCTGTCAGCAGTATGCTGGAGACAAGCCTCCCTTTGCCACTGCTAGGTACGATACAGTGTCTCCTTCGGAAAGGGTGGTGTTAATGATGGAAGGGATATTATCAGCCTTTTCATCTGCTGAAAAGCCTCTTCTGCCTCCGGGGTCCACCGGTACTCATGTTTGTTTTCCTTTGTTATATTTTTGAGGGTGTTGAAGAAAGGGAGAGCCCTTTCGGCTGACTTTGCCAGGAACCGATTTAAAGAAGCCAGTTTTCCACTGAGACTTTGCATTTCCTTCAATGTTTTTTTGGGGATGTGAGATCGATATGGGCCTTTGTGTCTTTTTGGGGTATCGCCACTGTTCCTTCATGAATGTGACCATGTATCCTAAAAATTTGCCTTCTTCTACGCCAAACGAACATTTTTTGGGATTCAGCTTCATGTTTATTGCTTTCAAATTTTCGAAAGTCTCTGCAATGTCTGCCAGGAGATCCTTCTCATCTTTGCTTTTGATAACCATGTCATCCACATATGCTTCTAGGTTCCTTCCTATTTGGCTCTGAAACGTTGAGTCAACCAACCGTTGGTAGGTGGCACCCGCATTTTTTAAACCAAATGGCATCTTCATGTAGCAGTATGTCCTTTGCTCTGTGTAAAAGGTTGTCTTCTCCTCATCTTCTCTTGCCCTCTAAATTTGATGATACCCCTTTGTAGGCTTATCCAGGAAGCAATTGTATTGAACCAAGACTGCTTCGACTTGGCGTAATACTGGGCAAGGGATAATAGTCTTTTGGGCATGTGAGTTCAAAAATTTTAAAATATTACACATCCTCACGATCCATACCTTTCTTGACTGATCTGGGCTTAGGATATATGTGGGTACTTGACTGGCGGACTATTCCTGCTCCTTACATTCGGCTTACATCCTTAGTGTCCGCTTTGCTTTTTTCGGGAGATAAAGGTCCTCCTTTTCTGCAGAACGGTCCAAAGATGGATTTTTACATTGAGGGAGTGCTCTTATAATCGTATCGAGGAACCCGGGTAATGTCAGAAGGTTCCCAAAGCGAAGGACCTCCATGTTTTTTATTAGACGAGTGTCTTTAGTTGGTTCATGCATCTGGTGAAAGTCTTTCTCCTAATGGTAATAATTTGATCATGAGGAAGTAGGGATTAACTGTATTTGCTCGGTAGGTCTGCCCCTTCATATGGCTGTTTGGCTCATGTGACTTCCGGTTGGCTTTCCACTGTCTGTATTTGTTTTTCATTCTCGAAGTCTGCATACTCTGCGATTATCGTTCTTGACCGGGTCACTAGAGTTGCTATTCCTTTCGGATGGGGGAAACCTGATCATTGAGTGGAAAGTCGGATTGGAAATGCATGCTGTGCTTTCAACCCTAATCTTCCTAAGATTATGTTGTATGGAGAGGGGGGCGCGAATGGTACTAAAATTTTTATTGGACATCCTTCTGCGCAGGACCTTCATTTCCCAAGGCTTACTTCAGATCGATTTTCCCTAATGGTTTTTGCCACCTCGCACGAGCGAAAAAACCCACAAGTCCGTTCTTGTTTCTTTAGTAGGGACCTTAACCTTCGGGAGGCAAGTTTTACCTAACATTGTTTAAAATCATCGACCTCCACGGATGAACCCTCATCCACATACACATGCCTTACTAGATAACCTTCTACTTCGGCTTCTATGATTAGAGGTTCATCGGATGCGTCATCTGATATGACCCCTGGGAAAGTGATAGGGGTGTTCATCCAAGCTTCTGTTGCTTCGCGGTGTCTGCGTTTTTTTTTCTCTTTTGGAGTGAGAGGAGGATTCTGACCATGTTGATTACCTTGGGTGGAGGGGGAGGGTTTCTGCCTTGTCCCCTTCCTACTCTTTGCCTTAGGTCCTTCATCAAGTGATTCAACTTTCCTAAATCGAGGGCGATTTCTAATTGTTTTCACGATTGTATGCAATCGTTTATGTGATGACCCTTATCTTGATGATAGTCACAATATTTACTGGGGTCGCCTGTCCTCAACGGATTTGCCACTGGTCTGGTTGCTGTGGCAATTTGCAGTTGGGTTTCGGTAGCTAAAATTCTTTGGACACTTGATCAGAGAGAGTTCCAAGGGAAAGTACAGGTAACTGCTTTGTTTGCTTGGTCTTCTTTAGGGATAGGGAGCTCTGTAATCCCTATGCCTCCATCCGTGAAAATTGTCTCTTACCTTGTTAAGGGTTTTTATAATCAACTTTCCCTTCGTTGTCTCTTCTTTGGCTACTTCGGTGTCTATGTCATTTTCTTGTGGGAGTGGAAAGGTCAATCTTTGATGAACATCTCGTGGTCTTGTCGGAAAAGACAAGCGACGATGAATGTCCCTCGATTCTCCCGGTGGGAGTTCCGTGCGGGCATACGCTTCTTCCGCTCGGACAAATTCATCCACCCTTCTCATCATTTCATCAACGGTCTTGGGTATGTTGCTTGAGAAGCGCTTTGCTAGTTCAGGAGATTTTATTGAATCCATGAAGGACGAGATCTTCATGACCTCCGGAACACCCATGATTAGACCAGTTTCCAAACGTTTCCCTTTCTTTCTTTGAACGCCGGGTTGGGTCATCGTTTAGCCTTCTCACAACCTTGGTGATCTCATGGGGCTCTTTGTAACACGCTCTTCTTATTGAGTATCTGTTGGTGATGCTTCCCTAGTTGTACCATTCATTGTTGCTTTTGGAGTGCTGAGACTCTCGAACCGCCCATGGCTAATCGTCCAATGTTTGTGAAAACATCCTGACAACAATCCGGGGGAATGGGCTTGTCTCTGAGTATTGCTGTCATCGAAAACGATTTAAGTGTGGGTGGGGTAGTTGGACCCAATCATACAGCGTGATGTTTGGCAGGGCCTTAACATTATTCCGGGCCAGCGAAATCAATGTTCCTTCTTGTGAGGGGTTGTTTTTAGTTTTTCCTTGGAAGGGCTTGCTTAAGTCTTCCTCGCGACATCTTTTCCTCTCGCGAACAGTCCTTCATTAGAGGGAATATTGGTCTGTTCCAATAAGTCCAGACGTATCTAGTTCAGCCTTGTTCTGTTCGGTTGTAAATATTTGATTTTGGGACTTTTTTGCCGAAATGTGCCTTCAATCTGTTACTTAGTCGAGAGGATGGGGGAGTCCCTTCTCGCTGTACCGATCGTCCAGCACCTCCTCTAGATGTTTCGTCATTCTTTCTTAGCTGGTAGTTGGATATAAACGGGGTCCCACGGATGCGCCAAAATGTTTAAGGTAAAATACCGTTTTGCCTTGAGTTTTAGGGTGGCGTGCCCTCGTCTCTTAGCGAAGTAGTATCATCTTGAATTACCTGAAAAGAGAAGAAAGATTACCCGTTTTAATTCGCCCCCGGGGTTGTTACTCAGGGATAAGCTTCAGGGCGACGTGGTGTTTGAGAGTTTGTATGTGATTATAAGCCGAAGGGGTTGGGTTATGTTGGAGCCGAGACGGCTATTTTATATAGTATAAATGTGTGTGTGTGTGTTGGTGCAAGTTATTGCTTGTTTTTGAATAGTAAATACGGGGGTATTTATACTAGTCGAAACACTGTAGAGATGTACGGTTTCTGGCATGTAGGTGACGACCCTTTCGTCATGTCTCTATCGCCTGTGTCTTAGATGGTGACATCTCTTTAGTTGACGTCATAGTTTATCGTGTAGTCACTATCTTCCTGTGTTTATGGTGACGTTATCTCTTTGATTGATGACGTTGTCCTGTAGATCTCTGAAATGAAGTCAACGCTTTGTTGTTTACTAGGCTTGAAGCGTCTCATACCCCGTTTGGAAACTTCATACCCGTTCCGGACTAGTGGCACCCCTTTCGGACGTGAATGCTTGCTTGAGCTGGAATGATTCGTTGGCTTGAGTGTGTTCGTTGGAATTTGACAGCAGTAGATAAATGGCTACTTGCTTTTTATCTGTTTGCATGTAACATTGAAGAAAACATAACTCTACTCGCATAAAGGAACATGAAAACGATACTGATTTACTAAAACTGACTGATAATTTATGATAAACGAATTCGAAAAGAATCAAAAGATATATCCAGGCCTTTCAAATTTATGAAATGACAGACAAACAAACACTTTGTTGCCTTTTTCTAATAATTACCGGACAACTCCACCGGACACCATAATTCAGCGTTATTTGGAGTAAACAAAAGTACTACATACTCAAGTAACCTTTACATAGTTTCAATTTACAAAAGAGGTTGGTCAAAGTACTTGATTTAATTGAATGGTCTCTACATATATTGAAAGTTTGAAATCGCCAGAATGGTGCTGACGTGAAAAATGGTACTCTATATACAACGCGACAAACCTTTAGGGTGCGCTTGGTTTATATAGGGGAATGGAAAAGGCAAAGGCAAATGGTATACTAAGGAATATAATAGGGGTATATCATTCCTTTGACGTTGCTAGGTTAATATTGAAGGGTCAAAAGATTGAAAAGTTTGGTGGTTTTTTGTTTTTGGTTTATATTTAATGAAAACAAAAACAACAAATGACGATAGACAACAACAATAGTTAACAAAATTTGCATCATTATGGTATCCAAAACCTTAAACTATAGCAGATAAGATATATATATAAACGTTGTATAAGTTGACAGCTAAAAGTCGAATATAACAAGAATGTCTAACGATTGCAGTCACATGCTCTAAAATCAAAACGTTTATAACCTAGTATAATATATGTTGATGTAGTGCTATTTTAATTTGTATATTAGAATTCTAACAAAAGATCAGATATATGACCTATATCAAAAGCTATAAAATTTAATACTTAAAGACACTTTTTAAACTTTTACATGCAGGCATATGACGTTTGACGTATATATACATCATCAGTTCTTTAATAAAAATGATTTTTTAACCATTTAAAAAGATAAATTAAAACA
>BQNB010172578.1:0-13449 GCA_026074375.1 Tanacetum coccineum
AACGACGACTATATGCTAGGTTGTCGCTAGGACCGTGAGATTCATTTTTACTTGATTGATTTCTTTTGATCCACAGCTCGCATAAGGTGAGTTCATAGCCCCGTATTTTTACTCGTTTCGAATAAATGTTTTATAACTTTGGGGTGAGAAACATTGCTTGTTTTTAAAATCAAACACGAGTACTTTCATGAGAATCTTCCCTGTTTACGTGTTGTCTAAGTAGCGCTAAACCTCCTATTGCTCAAAACTATCATGAACCGTTAGTTACCTCTAACCGATCTCGGATTGGTTAGGTGAGCGCGAGTGAATAAATAGATCTATTAGGACTAATTACCCCTATCCGGGTAAGTCGCACTTACTACCCACGGGTCGCCCGATTAAACGGATATATGTCATGTCGATTTTCGGATAGAAAATCTTAGGTCGGATTTCCTCTAGGGCAATGCAACTTATAGCTATATGAAAGCTATGTCTCAGAATTAGCATCGATGTCATGAGCTTAGTGCAATGTAAATATCTTTTATGTGAAGTTGTATCTGTTATAACTGTCACATGCCTGTAAAAATCTTGTGGTCCACTCATACATCAAATTAAACCTATGAATTCACTCTACTTTATGTTGACCGTTTTAAGCATGTTTTTCTCAGGTGCTTAGCTTGGAATTTGTTACTTGATTTAGGTGAATTCTTGCTTGGACCAGTCACCAGTTTTAAATTATGTTTAAATACCGTTGATGATTTCAAACTTTATTAAAGCTTCCACATGTTTCTATTTAAACCTTTTGAGACGATGTAAAACTTATTATTATTTTATCTTTTGCAGTGGTGTTTATTTTTAAAACGTACCCTTAAAGGTCGTTCTTTATGTTTTGTACTTGAGATATTCTGTAACGTCACACCTCCGAACACGTGTTCCGCCCATGCCCCGTCTGGGGGTGTGACAATTTTAACGTCTTAACTTGTGGAAATGACAAATCTAATGCAACCCCCTATTCTTCACAATGCCCGCCATTATCAGATTGGTTCATGCACGACCAGATTTTAAGGGTTTAGGATCAAAAGACAAAAGGTCCCTGTATCTTTATACTATTGGCGGACATGGCCACCACCATCATCCGTATTGTTACTACCGGAGGTTATGACAAGTTGCAGCTCTCGCCCTGGCCAATGGCTGATGCTACTAAATTCGAAGAAAACAAGGACATAGTTGCCTTTGCTACCGACCCAGATCGCGATCTCGAAACCATCACCATGTAACCATACAAGCGTTTAAAACACGACCACCATTCATGGGAAGAGAAGAGATATAAGGCAAGAGGCCATCCTCATTATCACCTTAGTCACATTGGTGTTCTTAGTTTTTTTGTTTGCTTCCCTTTTAACGTGTGATCTTTTTTATGGTTTTGTAGTTGTTTGAAAGTGAAAATGGAGATGTCAAGATCGAGATTTTAAATAGTAATAATATTATCTGTGCTTTACTTTTTTTTCTTCCCGTTGCTTTTCTATAATGTCCTACTGCTTAGTGTTCATCTGATACTTGAAGGGTTAACACATTCTACTAGGTGGATTATGGAAAAGGTCGATGTTGGTTGTGCCGATGATGATAGTTACTGATGAAGAAGGTGATGCCAGAAAAAAAGTATCTTAACTTTTAAGTATAGATTTCATTCTTTTTTAGTTTTGCTTTTCGTATTTTTTAGTTTGATGGGTTTATTTTCGTTGTCGCCTTACATAGGATCTGGTCATCTCCTCCGACCTCATGTTCTATTTTGATTAGTATATGTGATAATTTTGTTTGAATTTAGAGTTTAAAATCTAAGTTTTCTTATGACGTCTTTGTAGTTTTTAGTATCTTAAACATAAGATACTGAGAAAAAAAATTATAAAATGAATAAAAACTTAAAAATGAAGATTTGTTGGTTTTTACGTATTTTTTCGTACAATTTTTCAGATACGAAAATCTAAACATTTGATTCTCATGGATTTTCAAGGATGTTCAAGATAAACCTAATGTTAATAGATTTTGTATAATTATCTCTACTTCTCTATCTCTTTCTCTATCTTAATCTCTACTACTTTATAAAGCATTTAGAACATTCTGATTTTTAGAAGTCTTAAAATTTTTAAGGGACCCAAACATTTCTTGTTATGGAAGGAATTTAAAACCTTAATCAATACTTGTAAACTCAAAAGGTGTAACCGTCGTATTAATGAACAAATGAGTGATTTAATGGGAAATAATTAACAACAATATCAATACTTGTAACATATAAAACATAAAAAAGTTATTAGTATACATTAAAATGTCAGTAAATAAATCGTAATATAAAAAGAATTCATTGTTTATGAAATGAATAAAAACTTATGTTTCAAAAATGTTACTTATGTGTTTCTTTCTTTCGTTTGGATCTTATGTTTTTTTGGATATGAAATGCTTTGCATTGTTATTGCTTAAAGTTATTTAAATTTGTACTGTTGTTGATAGAAAATCGTTTAACCGAATAATATTTGATTGCCGCAAAATATAGATATAGGGTAGCCGCCGGCAGATTGCACGGGTACCCGTCTAGTTGTACTAAGAGTATATTATATATGGTTTGGTTCGGGTAGCCGCGGATATTAGAAACTAAAAACCGAAACCGAACCGTGATAAGCGGGTTTTTCCAGTTTTGGTTGTATTCGGTTATCGGTTTTTTGCGGTTTCGAATTGAGCGGATCGGCTCGGTTTGTCAGTTTCTCGAAATTTTTAAACAACCCTACATACCATATCTCAATTAACCGTAATCTAGATAAGAGTAATCTTAGTATACTTAAGGGTGCATTTGGTTTATGAGTGTGGGTTGAGTTTGAGAAATCATTGTAATAAACCAATGTTTGGTTGAAGTGTTTTTAAGAGTTTATTTTTTCGTGATTTTTTTATTTTTGTTGATTGCTTTAATTTTAACGTCTTAACTTGTGGAAATGACAGATCTAATGCAACCTCCTATTCTTCACAATGTCCGTCATTATCAGATGGTTCATGTTGGTTCATGCACGACCAGACTTTAAGGGTTTAGGATCAAAAGACAAAAGGTCCATGTATCTTTATACTATTGGCAGACATGGCCTCCACCATCATCCGTATTGTTACTACCCGGATCGCGATCTCGAAACCATCATCATGTAACCATACATGCGTTTAGAACACGACCACCATTCACGGGAAGACAAGAGATATAAGGCAAGAGGCCATCCTCATTATCACCTTAGTCACATTGGTAAACACTGTAAAGGTAAAGACCATAAAAAGAAGGGAAGTGATTTGAAGAGTTTGTATTTTTATTGGGACACTCTATTATACGCAACCTTTACTTTAAAGTACAACTATTTACTGCATGCATGCATTGGAGTGTGCCAATAAATATCGGAAGTGTGCAAATCATTTGCCTCTCGGTTATGAGGTACCGAATCAAACGAAAACCACCAAAATAAGCAGTTTGGATCTCTTTTAAGCGCTAAAAACTGAGTAGAAAGCTGATTTAGTCTGAATCTGAATGAATAAGCACTCAATAAACTGTCAAAACTGAATAAGCACTGAATAAATTGTTTGATATTAGCGAATAAGCACTTAATCACCAGAATAAGCACTCGAATAAGCTAATTGATCTAAATACGCTGTGTGAATAAGTAAATCATACGAAATCACCAAATCTGACTTGAATAAGCTCTAAATGACCAAAATAAGCGTCTGAATAAGCTGAAAAAGCTGTATGCGTAAGCAATAAGCACGTCTGAATAAGTTGTTCAAATAAGCGACACTAAACGACACTGAATGACTAATCCCGGTGAATGATACCACTTGTAATGATCGTTTATTAGTATATTTAGTGTGTGTTTAGGTGTAAGTGTGTGTAAATAATTAGTTAGATCTAGCGAGAAGGAAGAGAAGAAAAACTAGAAAGAGAAAGAGATGAGGGGAAAATAAGACTTGTTATTATAAAAATCTTACCAATATACTTTTGTTAGGGAGTATTATACTCCTTACAAGATGAGCTCTTGGCTCATGGCTAATGCTTAGCCGTGTCTCGTGACTATATTTCGGTCACAAGACATTAACCTATCTATTAGACATTTAATATATATCTATGTATTATAAGACTTGTGACTCGATAATGATCATCACTGTTTTCTTCCTAACAGCTATACATAAGGGGATTGACAAGCCTTACTGACTTTCCTCTCTCGTTCAAAAGGAACGACTACGGTTGTTACCTTTGTTTGATCAACAACTTTCACATCAATATCCACGTGCACGACATCTAAACCATTATTGCCCTCAAAATCACATAAAATTAACATCAGGTGCGAGTTATCTATATTGATAGTAAGATTAAGATGTTAAAGACATATTTACCAAATAAGGTTGATCTACTTCCATCTAATCTGAGACACCCACATCTGGTTGTTCCTCTAAAACTTTATTATCCTATAAAGAAGCACATGCAAATCAGGTTCCTCTACAAATATTACTAAAATAACATTGATATATTACATGAATACAAGCCGAGTCACTCCACGTCTCAAAGATGTCTTTATATAGTTCTCGAACCTTTTTTGTAGATAGGAAATTATCAGAATCAACATTATCTTCATCAACCGTGACTTTTGAATCATGATCATCCACAATAGCCGATTTATAGAAAATAATTTAGTTAATAAAGTAATTAAATAAATCAAATACATATTTGCAATGTAAAGCACAAACCTTTGAAATATGATCAACATCCATGGACTGGTGGTTAAGACCATCGACAGCAACATTCTCGGATCCATTCCCGTTTTGCAAAAAAATACATAAGGATGTTTGTTAGAATGTTATAATATGGTGAGATGTTATATAAGGAAATTTGGATGCGATAATGTAAAGCACAAGACTTATCAAGATGATCAACATTCATAGACCGGTTAAATATAGATACTAACATCCCTTAGGGGGAGATCTGTTGAAAACACCTTATTTTATAAAGGCTGTGGTTATTATAGGGTTTACGAGCTTTGTACAAAATATCATATACCTTGATTTAATTTTGAATACTCAACGTGGTTTGTTCTTAGGTTTTGCTTGTTTGCTCTTTCATTTTAACAGATCTCTTCGGCTAAAATCATGATTATTTCAGAATTCAAACACATAAATGGATTCTATGTTTATCGCTAAATGTTTTGTCAATCATACAACACTGGTTGTACTTCTTGCGCTTTCTTGAGATACAAAGGATTTCTGATAACCAAAACGCGTTTTGATTGCTTTATGTAAATTAGCTTGTGGTTTAGTTAACATGTCGCATCAGTTTTGTACTGCTTGTCTGTTTTATAATCAATGTTTTCCACTTCCTTTTTTCTTTTGATATAAACCAGAATCACTACGATATACTTTATCTTTATCTTTTTGGTGACTCTTTTTAGAACTTGTCAAATTGTTTTACAGAAACGGGAATTTGTTTCAAAATTTTAAAGAAGTTCTAATTGAAGTGAGATGATGCTGTTGGGATTAAACTACCTAGGTAACTAGGTGATAGCCACGAGATACGCTGCGGAAAGGACCTAGCTTTCGTGTCGTAATAACCTTGTATTATGATGTAATAGTTATATGGTTAACACTATAAAAGGTTCAAATAGAAACGTGTACCTTTTGTTGATTTGAGTCAGAATCACGAAAAACAAGCAACATAAAACTATTGCTTACGGTTGCTCTCACAGTCACGTCAACGAAAACGTTAAGCTATGCTAGGCTTAACTTCAATACACTAACTCAACCTTTGTTCTAACCCCGATTATCCCACGCAAACCTTGAACTAGTAAACGAATAATCAAGAAAACGAATGGGTTCTATTAAACCCATAACCAGAAGAAACCTTGTACCGAATAAACAATAAAAACCCGGAATACCTTTTTGGGTTATTCTCTTTTCGAACAGGAACAAAACAAAACAAACTTGAAGTGATTCTTGCATTATCGACTTTCAACCCACATCACCACGTGCATATCCACTTGTTATGTGAACTAGGAAGTAAACAAGTAAGGATCGGAATCTGTTGACAAGTCAGAACCGAAAAACCACACTAAACCTCTTGATTGGTTTTTATGTTTGTAATCGGCAGGAGAAAACAAAAAGGAAGTGATAGTGTTTGTATTTTTGAGAGCTTGTATGCGTAATGTCATGAGCTATAGCGGAATGGGATTTAATAAAAACCCTTTACCACTAGCCTTATTCAACTAGGATACAAGTCCTAGTTTAACCACAACTCTTCTTTTCCTCCTTATGCAACAATCGAACAAACACCCTTCTTAAACCCCTTAGGAAACCGGCCACCTTTGGTATGTCCTTGGGGTTCGGGTTTTGTTCATTCTAGTCCTCGGTTTATTAATCGTGAAGTATAAACGTATTCTCCGTGTATTAACGTGTGTGCCCCCAATAGGCTCACTTATATTCGTAATGTATTCGTGTTATTTCGGAGACCATAATACAACACGACTCCCACCTTGGGAGTCGGAGTAGCACATAACATACATACTATATTGGCAAGTCTAGCAACCCCACACCAATTCTTTTTTCATTAGGAATATTATGCGATAAGAGTTTCAAAAATCTCTCTGATATTACATGGTTATAAAATTTCTTGCTTTTTAAATCATCCTATGTTTCAGATACCGTTAAACATGGTTAGGAATCCTAAGTATTCCATATCAGTTTTAACATTATTTTTTCGTTTAAAATTTTTAGGAATAATTAAGTATAACCAAATGTAATTAAGAATCACTTCTTACATTGCCCTTTAGGGAAGCGCGATTCATTTATCTGATTAAATATGGTGAGGGCCCAATGGTATCTTTTGCACCATATCAAGTGGAGGAACAAATCCTTTATTGACTACATGTGTTGTGGTTGCTGCTTCACACTACACCTCCGAAAAATAGATTTAATACAATACCATGTTTCAGGACAGCGTTTGGCTATAATCCAAAGTGATATCAACACATACAGAATTGTTGCATCTAAGTCTAAGGACAATCTTTATCAACCAATTTTCGATATTTACTCATGACATGGAGTCCAAAAGTAAATGATCGAAAGTTGGGGTATCATATGAATCCCTTGTGAATACCATATGTGTTTGCGTGGGAACACCACGACTATATTCAAAGATAAACCAACACTCACCATTTGCCTTACTAATAATTTTCCCTATTGTTAACCGACAATGGACATTATTTAGAATGATAATCATTCAGGGATTAACATGCAAAATATGGAATAACAGTTCTTATATTGAATGATAACAAATCCAAGTATTTTATTAATCAGAGAATAAAACTGTCTTACATTCACAAATAATATCCAAATACTAATCAAACACTGTGTTACATGAAAAACTACTAGCTGGCAACAATCGATTTCCTTGTTAATTCAGAATGCTTAGGGAATGCCAAGCCTTTGTTGAAAGGGTCTGCTAGATTATCATCTGTGTCAATCTTTTTATCCTTACAATCGTCCCATCTTAATGGTCTGCGAAGATAGGTGAACTTTTGCTCTGCGGAAAAATTGTCTAGTATCCTTTGTGCCTCACTCATTCTTTTCGCTATTGCTATGGCTCAGTATTATACAATAACCCTACTTATGGGTTTCTTCAATTGTGGGGACAATGCAAGCCAGAAAATGAATTTACAAATCCTACAGTCTCTTTCGATGCATCAAAAGCAGCGCATCTATATTCGCATTATAGATGCGGTTGCAAAAATTATTTACTTTGTTTTGAGACTTTTCCAGTCAACAGCACTCTCCATTTAGAACTGAACACATATCCAGTCTGCGGACTTGTTGGTTGTCAGCATCCGTTAGATAATCCTGCATCTAGTGTAGCAAGAAATCTGAGCTTGTCGTTCAAAGTGACCTCCATACACCAGATAACATATCCTTAAGTATTGCGCAAGATACTTAAGAATATTTTTTAACAGCAGTCCAGTGTTCTGACACTCGGATTTCATTGAAATCGGTCTGTCATGTGTTGCTGCAAATGCAACTTAAGGACGAGTACATCCTCCAGCATACATAATAGATCTATTGCGAAGGCTAGGGAATATTCTGCATGCGCTGTTTTCTCAGCAGGCGCTTGAAGAACCTTGTGATTACTCAATTTAAGCTTTTCTTGCATTGGGATCGTTCACGCTTGGATTTTTCCCTATTAAAGAATCTTTTTCAGATTTTTCTCAATGTAAGCCCTTGATTTAAACAATTAACCGCTTTGACTATCACGTATGATCTTAATCTCCAAGAATATATGCAGCTTCCTAAATCTTTCATAGCAAAACTTCTTCAAAGATAGGATTTTACCATCTTGTAACATTGGGAATGCTGTTTCCCCTGAGTTAGTATGTCATCGAACCATATAGAATTAGGATAGCGACCATAATCCCACTAGCTTTTAGGTTATACAATGGGCTCATCTGGATTTTGAGTGAAACTGAATTTCTTAATCTCATCATCAAAATCGTTTATTCCATTGCCTTGATGCTTGCTTAAGTCCATAAATGGGAATGCTTAAGTTTGTTTACATTGGTTGGATATTTTGGATTCACAAAACCCTCATGTTGCTCCATATAGAACTTCTTCGGAGAGATGTCCATTGAGGAGGCGTTTTGTCATCCAAATTTCCTAATCTTAATAGTTCTTAGTTCGCGGCTATACTATGAGAATCCTTATAGCTCTAATGTCTGCAACGGGAGAAAAGGTTTCTTCATAATCAACCCGTAGGTTTGAGTGAAGCCCTTTGCTACAAGACGAGCTTTAAAGTTTATACTGCACCATCCATGTCAGTCTTTTTCTTAAAGAGCCACTTGCTACCAAATGTTTAGCATTGGGAGGAAGCTAAACTAAGGACCCATACCATCATTGTCTTTCATGGATTGCATTTCCACTTTAATCGATAAAGCCATGTTTGGATTCAGGATCCAGCAATGCAGCCTTATAGTTAGTAGGTTCACCGAGATCCCTAATCATGTTCTCAGTATCGATGTACAACAAATTCGATCTGGGGGACGCCGTGTCCTTGCGGACTTACGACATGCGGATTGATATCATTTGAGGTTCATCAATTTCTTGATCTTCCTCTTATGGATTTAAGCTAGTGTCTTACGAAGGTTTGTATCTTCTTCTTGAATTTCTCAAGATTCTTACACACTCCCACATTGCTTTCAGATCCAAGAGGCTTAGACTCAAAGATCAGCATTCCGAGCAACAAAACACTTTATTCTTTGATGGGCTGTAGAAAGAATATCCCATTGTTTCCTTTGGGATATCTATGAAGATCTCTTAAAAGATCTAGGATAAGTTTGTCGGCTATTGGTAAAGTGTATCATGTTAACAAATGCCTCACAACCCCGGACTCTTAAGTAAGACGCTTAGGGGTTGCCCCTGCCATACTCTCGTATGGTCTCTTATCAACCTTCTTAGTTGGAACCATGTTGAGGAAATGCTCGAGCAGCAGGTCTCAAGGGCATATATCCCAACAGGGACTTTGGTAGAGTAGTTTGTCTAATCATTGATCGAACAATGTTACAGTCGTTCAATTCCTCACTCTCTGACACTACATTGGTTTTGTGGCGTGTAAGGGAGAGTGTGATGGCGCAATGTCCCATGCGCCTTTTGATGATCCAAATACTCTTGACCCATTTATCACCACCACGATCAGAACGTAGTGACTTAATGGTCTTCCCGAGTTGGTTTTCTACTTCCTTTTGAAATCCCGTAAAGGTTCTAACACTCATTTTATGTTTAGCAAGTAAACATTACTTTAACGACTGAACACGTCAGTGAATGTTACGAAGTAGCTAAGCTCCTTGTCTCGACACTATTCTCAATGGGGCCACTACATCAGTGCTGTATCAGTCCAAGTAGATCTTTAGCCCTTTCCACTTGATGTGAATAGGGTTTTCTAGCCATCTTTCCAGACAAGCATGAAACACATTTTCCTAATGACTCAATGTCAATAGAATTAAGAAGCCCATCATGTTGCAGCTTTTCAATACGTTTCTTGCTAATGTGTCCAAGACGACAGTGCCACAAGAGAGAAGAGTCTAAATTAATTTTGGATCTTTTATTAGTAATTGCATACATAGAACTATCATTTGTGTTGAACAGACTATATCAATTCAAAAAATGCCATCCCGATGGAACAGCCATAAAAATAAACTAGATTATCCTTTGAAACTTGAAATAACATTGTTCTCGTCCAAAATGATTAAAATAAATCATCGTCAAACAAACGCGAAACTGAAATAACACCTCTAGTGATAGAGGGAGCATAATGACAATTGTTCAAGACAATAACTAATCCACTAGGGAGCTCTAAATGATAAGTTTCAATTGCTTCAACGGCTGCACGATGACCATCGCCACGTCTCATAGGACTTAAAGCCCTGGTTTCTGCTTCCTACTTCCCCGTAGACCCTGGAGTAGTAATACAACTATGAGTACTCACAACCAGTGTCAAAATCCAAGATTTACTAGGGAAAGAGTAGAGTTCTATGGTGAAATTAATCTGAAGCACTAGCTCCTTAAGGATAGCTTCTTCTTTTTATCAACTCAGGCGAGATGCTTGGGACAGTTCCTCTCCTCCATTGTCAATTTCAACACAATTCGTGGCAAATGGGCGTCTTTGCTGGGATTATCCTTCTTTAGGTGGTGGAGGCGTCTTAGGTTTGGTAGCAACTGGAACATTGTTATGAGCATAGCCATCTTGTCTCTTTTCCTCTAACCTTTTACCCACTCTTACCTGCTTTGTGCGGTTTATTCTTTTGGTTTTTCTGAACCCTTCCTACTCGTATTGCTGAAGTGCAGGTATAGCACACTTTCTTTGGCCGCGATTCTTCATGCAGCTTTAAGCCAATAGCTGTTAGTGAATTCCACGATCTTCCCCAGGCCGTGCTTATTGAAATTTGTACGAAGCTGTAGTAAAATCCTTATTGGTGAAGACTAAGATAAAGACTCATGGCAAGGTCGTTGACACAACTGGTTGACCCGAGTCGCTCCAAGTTATCATGTAAGGCCCTTCATCTTAGGACTGGGTGCTAAACAGATTGACCTTCCTCCTGCTTGCAAGTGTGAAAAATCTCTCACAGTATGCAAGGGAGATCCTGTTCAGGTGTATGGAAAACATAGCTTTTAGTTCCTGGAGCATGTCATAAGCACCAAGATGAGCTAGATTTCGTTGGATATCTAGGTCCATGGTCAACAGCATGAGTACAACAACTTCCTTTTGCCCTTTAACCCATGCGCGTGAGCTGCAGGTACTCAGGAGAGAATTGCTCCTCAGGTTGAAGCCAACTGGTGCCAGCAGGCAATAGGAGGCTCAAGGAAGTATCCTTGTCTTTAGTTGAAGTACCAAAAGTAGTTATCTGTTACAATCAATGACGTTGGTCCAGTAAGTTTTTGTTTCTGAAGAAACTCCTGAATACCTCGAATGTTCAGACTGAGGTAGTCATCTACAATAAAAGTTCAAACCAATTAGTATTTTTTGATCATTAAATTCTTAATCGAATTAATACCAATCTACTTTACTATTAAGACTATGATTCCAATTGCTGGTCCACTTATTAACAAGGTCTGAACAGGAAGTAAACAAGTGGGGCAAGAGGTAAGCGTCGAGCGTTAATTGCCATCTTTAATGCAAATCTTAGAGTTTATTGATACTGTCAAAACAGTAGTAAGCATGTAATAATGTTAAGAGCATGTTTCGTATCATCTTATGCTTGGGGTCCTGGGTCTGACCATGAGACTCGAATAAGTGACCAAACCGACGAAACGTGTAAACACATTGTCAAAGGTTGACCAGTAGCGAATTCACATGCGGTTGGTATGGGTCCAGGTCTGACCAGAGAACTCAAACCAAAATGCACAGTGTTCTTTTGATATTTTACATGAATACAAGCCGGGTCACTCGACGTCTCAAAGATGTCTTTATATAGTTCTCGAACCTTTTTTGTAGATAGGAAATTATCAGAATCAACATTATCTTCATCAACCGTGACTTTTGAATCATGATAATCCACAATAGCCGATTTCTAGAAAAGAATTTAGTTAATAAAGTAATTAAATAAATCAAATACATATTTGCAATGTAAAGCACAAACCTTTGAAATATGATCAACATCCATGGACTGGTGGTTAAGACCATCGACAGCAACATTCTCGGATCCATTCCCGTTTTGCAAAAAAATACATAAGGATGTTTGTTAGAATGTTATAATATGGTGAGATGTTATATAAGGAAATTTGGATGCGATAATGTAAAGCACAAGACTTATCAAGATGATCAACATTCATAGACCGGTTAAATATAGATAATAACCTCCCCTTAGGGGGAGATTGTTTGAAACACTTATTTTATAAAGTGTCGGTTATTATAGGTTTACGAGCTTTGTACAAAATATTCATAAACTTGATTTAATTTTGAATAATCAACTGGTTTGTCATTATGTTTAGCTTGTTTGTCTTTCATTTTTAACAGACTCTCTTCGGCTAAAATCAATGATTATTCAGAATCAAACACATAAATGGATTCATGTTTATCAGCTAATGTTTTTCCATCATACAACACTGGTTGTATTCTTTGAGCTTTCTTGAGATACAAAGGATTTTGATAACCAAAAGCCGTTTTGCTTGCATTATCGTAAAAAGCTTGTGGTTTAGTTAACATGTGCATCGTTTGAACTGCTTGTCCTGTTTTATAAACAATGTTTTCCAATTCCTTTTTCTTTTGATATAAACCAAAAATTCATCGATATACTTATCTTATCTTTTAGATGACTCTTTTTTAGAACTTCCAAATTGTTTTACAGAAACGAATTGGTTTCAACTTTTAAAGAAAGTTCTAATTGAAGTGAAGATGATGCTGTTGGGATTTAAATACCTAGGTAACTAGTTTAGCCACGAGTACGCAGCGGATAGGACCTAGTAATAGCATATGGTTAACACTAAACAAAAGGTGAATAGAAACGCGTACCTTTTGATAATATGATCAAGAAAACGAAACAAGCAACTAAAATAATTGCCTCTACGGTTGCTCACACAATCACGTCAACCGAACACGTTAAGCTATGCTAGGCTTAACTTCACTAACTAACAACCTTTGTTCTAACCCCGATTACCACGCAAACCCTTGACTAGTAACCGAATAATCCAAGAACCGAATTAGAGTTTTTAAACCCTAATATAACCGAATAACCTTGGTACCGAATTAAACAACTCGAAACTCAGTTTGGAGTTATAACTTCGAACAGGAACAAAACAAACAACTTGTTAAGTGATTCTTGATTATCGAACTTCAACCCACAATCACCACATGCATATACTTGTTATGTCGAACTAGGATGTAAACAAGTAATGATCGAATATGATGACAAAGTAGAACCGAAA
>BQNB010172579.1:0-13449 GCA_026074375.1 Tanacetum coccineum
AGCATGCCGGGGAATTCGATCAGAGAACCAAACAACGTTAAACCACTTTACCTCTTCGTTATGATACCGAATACAATTCCATACCTTATAACTTTTAGGGTGAGAACATGCTCGTTTACAAACTTATATACTCTAATGATTTCAAACTCTTATAAATGTTCGTTTGCAAACTCGGTTACATGATTGATATCACGCTTTGTTTTACTTATGGATGCAATTACTTATAGCCTTTCTTTTTGAAATACGTTGGTTACTATTACTATGGACACAGTTACTTTACGTTACTTTTTTCTGATTACGTGTTGCCTAAGTTACGAATAGACCACTAATGCCCGAACTATCATGAACCGTTAATTTCTTACCCGACCGTACTGGTTAAGTGAGCATGAATGTTATAAATAGATCTATTGGGACTAATTATCACTATCCGGGTAAGTAGCGCTTACTAGATTCGGGAGACACGAACAAACGGATATATACCATGTCGGATTTCACTAGGTGATCTTGGTCAGATACCTCTAGGGCAGTTAATTTCTTGTTGGGATATAATATGCTTCTTTGAATTGAGCCTCGGTGTCATGAGCTTAGCGCAACAGTAAATACTTTTTATGTGAAGTTGTATCTGTTATAACTGTCACATGCGTACTGTGAACTTGTGGTCCACACTGCTTTCGTTGAACGTTTCTGATTACTAATTGCTTTTCATAATACTGTGAGTGAAGCAGTATTCACTAAACGTTTTTTATTCTCGCAAATGCTTTACTTAAACTTATGAATTCACCACTTTTATGTTGACGTTCTAAGCATGTTTTTCAGGTGCTTAGCTTTGGACTTCTCTGATGTGCTATGTGGAGTCTACGTGCAATATGATACCATTTACCAAGACTTTATTTCTCATTCATACACGTTGTCTTTTGAAAACCAAATTTATGCTTCCGCTACATTTTACTTACGTTTCCGCAAATGTTTAATTTCTTTTAAATCTTGTAAAACTTATCTATTTTTAAATAATGCAACGAGTTATGATTTTTAAAACGTCCATTAGTTGTGACAACCTTGACTTGAGCAGGTTAGTCAAACCGTTAGAGTTGACTAAAGTATTTATATGTGTTATACTTGTGAGCTAATGTGACCTTATATGAGTATTTGATATCAATCCGTGATGCGTGTTCATCTTATTGTGATTGAGTTGTGGTTTTAGTTGCTATTTCATGTCGTCCACATTTTGTGACTACGAAAATGATAGCATGATTTTATGCGTTGTCGTGTTATTTGGTGAATAATTATAGTATGAGCGTAAAGAGAATATAGTGTATTCCTAGAAATGTATTAAGTCTAGTATTTAAATTAGTTAAGCATTAGTCATTCTAAATTAGGAAAGTAATTTATGAAATGAAATTTATAAATAGTAAGTTTATAACTAGTTTTTATTTAAAAGGTTTACTAAATTAATAAAGAATTTTTATAAAAGTAATAAAATAAAGGTAAATATACATTTAATAATAATTTAAAATATATATATATATATATATATATATATATATATGTATATATGTATGTATATATATATATATATATATATATATATATTATACTATTTAATTTTTTTTTTATTTAAAATTTATTTTTATAAATTATTTTTAAGTATATATACTTATATATATTATATATATATATGATTTATGTATGTATATATATATAATATGTGTATATATAATATTAATATTATTTATATATATTATGTGTATATATATATATATATTCTATTTATATATAGTATTTTATTATATGTATACAATTTTTTTATTTTTTAAATAAAAATATATATATTCACTTATATAATTATTATATACACACAGATTTTATATATATAGATATATACTTATATATATTATATATATATTATATTTTTTATATATTTATATACACATATATATATATACACTTATATTATATTATTTTTCACCCAGATTTATAATATATATATATATAAAAATATTATATTGTATTTATATATATATATATATATATATATATATATATAACATATGTATATATATATAAGATTTAATTATATATATATATGTTATATACTATATATATATAATGGGATGGCGAAGTTGTGTAGAGAAAAAAAGAAAAAAAAGAGTTTAAGTATAAAACAAATTAGTATTATATAAGGATTAAGAATTTGGTATAGCTTATAAATACAAAATTGGATCCTCTCCACCTTGTTCCTTTTGTTCGGCCGAATCCCCAAGAAGAGAAAAACAATATTTTTTTTTGATCAAGAATCAAGTGTGTTGATTAAAGTGTAATCGGTTAAAGGTTTTAGGTATGATCTTCAATCCCATTCTTGTTTAATTCTTCTTATACTACTAACATTAATTGGTAGAATTAGAGTTTCATAAAAATTCAGTAAACCTATTAAGATGATCATTAATAATCAATTAGGATGTAATTAATAGCGTTTGGTGGGTAAGTTAATTAGGGTTAATTATGCTAAATTCGGAATAGAAATCTGGGCAGAATTTTAGGTCATCTTGCGAGAGCCATATCTCGGTCATACGGATAGCTTTTATTGATTTTCTTGAGCCTAAAATTAACTACAGAGAGTCTACTTTCCAACCCAAGTGGTTTCATGAATTAAAAGTGAGTGGAAGTTAGTCAAATTAATCAAACAAGATTCGTTGTCAAAACTGAGTTTTCAGGGCAGATTCTGAGTTGTGTTTGTGAGGTCAAAAACCATATCAAAACGTCTTTTTAATTGATGGGCTTGCTACTGTAGCAAGTTCATGATGTTTATGATTTTCTAGAATTTTTGTAGAATTTTCCTAAGTGTTTAAATGGGTCTGCTCAAGCTAAACTTTTTGAAGGTCGAATCAGGTCAAATTCTGGACACTTTGTGATGTTGAATTTTTATAAAATGGTTACACTCACTATTATTTTTATCCAAAAATCATAGAAGCTCACAATTCATTGGGGAGCTATGGAATGTAAGGAGAAGAACTAATTAGGTGTTTTAGTATTTTATTTGGAGTCATCTTGTGACTATAAAAACGGGATAAAATGCAAAAAGTTGAGATGTAGGTTTTATAAGGTAACTTGAGGTTAGCAAGTTGTGAAGAGTATATAGATGAGTTAAATCAAGATAGGGTATAGAGTATCCATCGTTGTGATTGTTACATCGACTTGGGTGAGAGACCTAATCGATGGTAACATGTGTGTATTGTTTTGTATAGATTATTTGCAAGGTTAATTGAAGAGTTTGGATTTGCTTTGCATCGAGGTGAGTTTTACAGTCCCACTTTTTACTTATATTTTGGGATGGAAATGATGCAAAACAGTTTTTGAATTATGAACCGTGATATGTGTTTTAAAGTGTCGACATATATGATTGCTATGTTCTATTTCTATGTGATATTGATTGTGGTAAGGCATGTGTATGTGAGGATGACATGACCTTGTGTGAGACCAGAACAGACTTAACTAGTCAAGTGGGTCAGTCTTGCGCGGAGATATTCAGTCTTGCGCGGAGATAATTGTGGGACGAAAGGGTACGATCCACCCCAGATAATGTGAATTTATGTTGTGATAGAATAGCCATGCATATATGTTCGTAAATGTTGTTTTTGTTGATCGTGGTGTCATAAGTGAGTCTTAAACCTGTAACTCTCACCAACAATTTTGTTAATGTTTTAAGCATCATTTTCAAGTGAGCAATACGTGTGAAGAGTTAGGAAGAGAAATTAGTTGGACCATAGGCTTGCATTGCGGAGTCTATGTTCATTTGTTTTGTCTTGGTTGGTTGCAATATATGAATTTGAATGATAAATGTTGTAGGTGTTATCATGACACTTTGTGTCTTTTATATATTGGATTTTAATTCATTTAGTATTTCTCTATTTTGACGCCATATGTTGTGATGATGCCTATTGATCATGCCTTGCGATTCCGCCTTGGCAGGGTGTGACATCCTTGATTAAATACAGTAACAACAAGACTTGAGTCTAATTGTGGAAACTCAGACATTGGTTGAGTTGAAATTGGAGGTGAATGATAAGCATTTTAAGGAATAGATGATGTTTGATGACTCATTTAAGCCTGATATTGATGTGATGGTGGAATAGATGTTGTTGAATGACTGATTTATGGTTGTAGAAGAGGAGGTGATGTATACATTTGTGTGAATTGTTGAGAAGAGTGAACTTGTTGAAGAGTTGATGATGTTGGTTGAGGATACCGTAGAGAAGTGTATTGAGAATAATAGTTGTTAAGGTGAGACGGTGTTTGTTTGTAGTTGGCAACTAAGGCAAGTGGATCTTGGTATCATTCACGCAATAAGCGGGTTTCATTTTCATGTGCCTGAATACAATTGATCATAATTGGTTGTATGCAAATCTCTAGCCAACTTCACATCCATCACAAATTTGCTCCATTCTAGTGGAAGACTGTTTAGAAACTTAGTATTTACTTAAACATGTCTCATTGTCATGTTGATGATGTGCATGTCATTGATGAGTTAAGCGAATCTCCAATAGTACTGATACAATGTTTCACCTTTCACATGAGTAAACTTATCAAACTCGTCATATAGTTAACACTCTCATTCTTGTAATGACAATGATGTGCCTTGCATTAGAAGCTTAACTCTGTCCCATATCTCTTTGGCAACATTGTGATGATTGACAATAGCATACACATCTGGAGGTAGTCCTTAAAGAACAATGTTGGTAGCTTTAAGATCACAGTCAGCTTAGAGCTTTTCTGCAGCTGAGAGTTCTTCATACTTCTTTTTCCTAGTTTTGCCATTCACTTTAACAGTAGGCCAGATAAGATGACCGTTTTTAACTTAGTTAAGAATCATTCTACCTTTCTCCCTATTCTCTATGTATAGTTCCATACGGCTCTTCCATGAATCATACATAGTTTGTCCAACATGGAAGGACGGTTGTCAGCACCGGCAATGATCATGAATTCTGCTAAAGTTGTCATTTTGAATTGATTGATTAAATGAGAAAGGATAACTTTTGATCGTTCAGTGATTAGAGGTTATTGTGTTAAAGTGATGATCTTTAAGTGATGAAGTAATGGATATACACAGGATTTTACAATTCTTGATAAAAACGAGAAGATAAATGAATATTTCACGGGATTTTACAAATCACATAAAAACCATATAAATCACCAAAAAGAGATGTATAAATAGCCTAGGTAAAAACAGTGTATAAATCTCCCAAGGACAATGTACAAATCGCCCAAATGCAGTATATAAATCACCCAAGAGAAACTGTATAAATCATCCAAGAGAAGTGTATAAATCTCCCAATGAAAGTGGTATAAATCGCTTGAAGAATACGTATAAATCACCCAGAAGAAACGTATAAATCACCCAAGATAGATGTATAAATCGCCCAATATACGAGGTATAAATCACCCAAAGAGGATATATAATTCACCTAGAGGAAATTTCATATAAATCGCATGGGCAACATGTATAAATCACCTAATGAATTAGGTGTATAAATCGCCTAATGAATCAGGTGTATAAATCGCCTAATAAATCAGGTGTATAGATCGCCTAATGTATCAGGTGTATAAATCGCCTAATGTGACACGCGTATAGATCGCCTAAGCTTACACACGTATAAATCACCTAAGCCAACAGATGTATAAATCACCCAAGGCAAAAAAACCCACTTTTTCAAATCACTAAAAGACTCACTTTTTACGTTTTTGTTTGATTTTTCTTGTACAACTTACTATCCTAAGCTTGTAAGAACCCTAAAAACACAAACTTTATAGTTTTTAACAAAAAAATTTAAAATCAATATTTTGGGTAAAAATGAGTTTCGAACCAAAAAACCTTAAAAAGATTAATCTTTTGATGTTTTTTCTAGGATTTTCTTGTACAACTAACTTACACTACAAGAAAAAGGGGTATTTAGGAGGGGGAAACCATGCCAAATACTCAAAAAGCCGTGCCAATTGCTATTTGGCATAGCTTTAGCACGCTTTTGGCTCCGTCCTAAATATGAGGGTGCCAAATACATTTAAGTCGGGTTGAAACCGTGCTAAATAGTATTTGGCATAGTTCTTGGGACGGATTAACTTTAGGGTGCCATGGTTGAGGTATTTGGCACGGCTGGTGATTTTCCGTTCCAAAATAGGCATTTGTCACACTTTTATATCCCGTGCCAAATTTGTATTTGGTACTAACTCATTTCTCGTGCCGAATGGTATTTGATACAGTTTTTATTTACTGTGCCAAAATTAATTAGGACGTTCTTATCTACCGTGACAAACACATTTGGCACGGTTTCTGTTTTTTGTGCCAATTATTTGGCACATTTTATCCGCCTTGCCAAAACAACATTTGCATGTGTTTGTGTTCGTCATAAAAATCAGTTGGCACAATTTACCAACGGATATTACTAACCGATAAACAACACATTTTAGTGACAGATTAAATGCCATTTTACGGCTAATTACACCCTGGTTTTTTCTCTAGTAAAACATGTACAACAATACTAAAAGAGATGCACAATCATCCAAACGGAGGTTAACAATTTCAACTCATATTTCAAATCTTTAAATTTAAGCGCTATGTATAACATTCAAATTACAAGTTAAAATAACAAATATCTAAAAGAAATAATCTAAAATCTAGCAACATAAATTACAGGTTAATGATATCCACATCATATTACTAATTTCCTTACAGCAGAGATTTCATGCTTCATGTTTCTGAATTAGTTGTTTTGGGCAGCTTTACAATAGAAATTTCAAGCTTCCTTAATATACTGAGAGCATCTTCACAAGATTCCTACTCATTTACTGATGATGTTCGAATATCTGTAACATATTTGGGAATAATATAAATTGAGTCCTTTATGAACTTGAGTAGCTTAACCAATGTGACTAGCAACAACAACATAAAACAACAAAGCATAACAGGAAATCTAAACAAATAAAACATTCCTAAGGAGCTTAAATTTAGTATCCAACATCAAACATCAGCAAAAAAAACAAACATCCCCAATCTTTGTTTGCAAGCGTCATCTTTTGCAAATAGGTTCTCATACACCATGCATCAAGCTAAAAATAATTAGAAATCTAAAATAAACAAAGAAGAATGACATCGGATCATTAATAGAAGGGTTCTCAAGTGCCAATACGACATGTATTAGGAAATCCTTTCTTGGGTTTGATAAGGCAAGCAAGACGGTAGACTAGCTGCTATCAAAATCAGAAACTAAGATTCTAGGCCTCCTTTCTGGCAGGAGCTGTACCTTTATGGATGTATCCAACAGTGCATCTTCTGCTTTAGAATGTGAGGTTTTGTCCGGAACTGGTGATCAGTCTATGGCTATAAAGACTCGAGATGATCAAGAAACAATGAAAAATAAGGTGAAATCTTCATCAATAAGTACCAAAAAAATGAAAGAGAGAAATACTAAAGGAGTTAGACTATGTGTTGATTATCATAACCATCTTGCTAAAGCAACAAGGGAAAGTGCAAACGTGCAGGCAAGGGAAATGACAGTAGAAAAGCGAAATAACAAGCACGATGATGCTGGTCAGCAATCTTAATTTCAACCATGTCTTGATCAAGAAACGTATCAAGTTGTAAATGACAAGCAATTGCAGCCTAAAAAATTACTTGTTCAATTACCAGCTTAATTCTAGATTGACACAAGAGGTAATACTACTATAATATACATTGAATTCTTTGTAATCTATTTTCCGCTAATATCTTGCTAGAGAGTGTTAATGATATTTGTCGTACATAAAAAAAGAAAAAGAACAACTGTAATTACATTAACTTATGACTTCTTGATAATTGGCTATTTTTTCACTTGCAGAAGAGAGACTTGTTCGTAATATTAGTATATCAATTTATTGTTGCAACTTAAACGACTTGAAAATAAGTGATCAAGCTACAAATCCTAACACACATACATATACCAATTGAAACACACTCCATACATCTCATTTATCTCAACTAATCATTAGTATAACACCTATCAATGATGCTTTTGAAAATTATAGTTACAGCTAACAACACAATGCAAAACTAGCTACATCAAATACGTAAAAAGGCTAGAAAAATTAGAGAGATTCTCCAAGTATAACAACACAAGCCAAACTATATCAAATAACACTAAGAAATAAAATTCAAAGCTCTAAGTACTATACCACATCAGACACATCAGACACATCAGACACTATATATTTGGCTTATTCAAAAAAACCACATCAGACATTAGCAAATATTGTCAAACTTAAACCAACATAAATTTGTAAATTCACCAATTAAAAACAAGTGAGCAATAACAATATACACTATTAAAAGAATACATAAACGAACAAATAAATCCAACTTCCTAAATAATCATAACTGATTTGGGCTAGAACAATCACACATGAATATCCAAAAATGCAATATTACTTGGGCCAAATATCTAATAATATTATGCAAACAATACACTATTAAACTTCCATACAAAAAGATATAAAATTTCTAGTAACAAAAACATCTAATGTTAGAAATTTAGCATTAAATGATAATATGTTCCAAGAGACTACCTTGTAATGAGCATTAACTGCAGCAGTAAGCATGTTTCAAGCTCCTATAGATTAGGTCTTACATGAACCCTAATGCATAAAATAATCCAAAAACAAAATTGACCCATAAACACCTCAAATTGATGTTTAAATTAAAGAAAAAACAGATAAAAGAACCTGATTTTTGAATATGTGAACTTGAAATCGAAAGTGACGAGTATGATACGCCATGACATGTGGTGGCGAGGATACGACTAACGATCGATGGGAGGTGACTAGCAAGGATCAATAATGGAGATGTTTTTGGTTTGGTTGAAGACCGAGAGATGAAATGAAAAGCTTAAGTTTGAGATGAAAATGAAAATGATAAGTTTGAGATGTGAGATGTGAGGTTGAAAAGGTTGGAGGGACAGTTTCATTTTTTGTGAAAAATAGAGGCGGGACAAAGGGAAATGTCAAAGAGGGAAATTTATTTACTCTGTATTTTGGAAGGATTGTAAATTTAGGTTTGTATCTTTTAAAAAACTAATAATGAATAACATGTACAAATTTTATCAATAATATGTTGTGTTTATTTAAATAGTTGTTTTTATAAAAATACTCTAGTTAATATCGTATTATTTAAGGGTGTAAACGAGTAAAGCCGAGACGATAAAGCTCAAACTCAGCTCATTTAACATTTGTGAAGATCGAGCTCGGCTCACTCTATGCTTTATTTGTAGAGCTCGAGCTCAGTTAAAGAGTTATTTCTCAGGCTCGGAACCCACTCTGACTCAACTCGTTTGGGAAGAAAAATTAGTTTTTAATTGGTCTAATCGAACACAATGTTTAAAACCTTATTTACTTGTAGCTCAATGAGTTATTAACTAAGGTATAAGATACTATTCGACCTCAACTCGATAGCTCGATGAGTCTTCACAAGGATGTAACTTTTGAAGAAAATCATCTTAATGTTTTTCATTAAAATTTATAAATATATTTAAGAAATGAAATCTTTCAATTTGTTAATTTCCCTTCTTTTGCAATCAGTTTCGCTACAACACCCGTTGCTTTAACTAATTGTCCACCCTTATTTATATGTTATGTATGGTCATGCCTAAGGGCATATCGGTTGAAGTAGATTCCACTTTTTTATCAATCAAAACCTCATCCCAATGTGTACAAGCTTATTCTAAAGTATACGGCTTTTTGGATGTAGATAGTGATATCTACACAGATGGATCTTATATATATGGTATAATTAAGTGCCACATGGGTGGATATATAGGAATCAAAATTTGCCGAATAACTCATGTTTTAATCTATTTATAAGTATTTTCCACTGGTGGTACCAACCGTTCTAAATACATATGTATTTGGCACCAACAATAGATAGTGTTCCAAATTTGGCACTAGTAGTACCAACCATCACAAATACATATGTATTTGGCACCGCTAACTCAAACTGTCTCAAATACACATATATTTGTCACCATTATTAATAAATGTTCCAAATGTATATGTATTTGGAACGGCTTTTTAATAGTCATACCAAGTACCTATTTTATTGCCACAGTTAGCTAACAAGTGCTAAATACGTGTTTTTGGCATGATTTTTTGGCCGTTCCAAAAAGTTTCGTCCCAAAAACCACCTTTTCTTGTAGTGTTATCTAAAATTAGAAGAGGATAAAAATGAATACTTTATGTTTTAAACCCACAAAAAGTGAAGACTCTTTGTTGAGTTTGAACTAAAAGACGCACATAAATACGCACACAAAACCTACTAGATCACCCCATGGCTCTTGATACCAATTGTAGAATATGTGTATTATCTAACACTTAACCAGTCAATGAAGAACTAGAGAGAAAGGATGGAAGGAAGGTTTCTAGAGAGAGAAAGAAAGAGAGAATATTAGATTAATAAGTATGTGAGAAATGAAACCAACCAAACAACTTAGAACTTCCTCTAATTTGAGAAATCATGCCACTCTTCAAGATGGCAGAGTCACTATGCAACAAGTTCAAGGGAGGCAAGTGCAGAGTTATGCTGGTGCAAGAAATAAGGGAAATGCTACAAGTTCAGGCGCAAACAATGAAGGTGGTCAGGCAAGGGTTGTTAAATGCTATAATTATCAAGGTGAAGGACATATAGCTAGGCAATGCACGTAGCCTAAGAGACCAAAGAACGCAACATGGTTTAAGGAAAAGGCAATGCTAGTTGAAGTACATGAATCTGGTCAAGTATTGGACGAGGAGCAGCTGGCTTTTCTAGCAGATCCTAGAATTTCAGATTGGCATGATGTTCAACCAATAATCATTCACAATGCTACTTTTCAAACTGATGATTTAGATGCCTATGATTCCGATTATGATGATATCTCTTCTTCTAAAGCTGTTTTGATGGCCAATCTCTCAAACTACGGTTCAAACGTTTTCACTGAGGTACCAAATTTTGAAACTTATCAAAATGATATGGACAATCAAAGTGTACAAGCAATGCAGCATTTTGAACAAACACATGTTGATGATTATCCAGATAATGAGATAACAAGTGATAGTAATATCATTCCGTACTCTCAATATTTGAAAGAAACACAGCAGGCAGCTGTTCAAGATACTAACTCATTTGTACAACAAGATTCAATGATACTGTCTGTGATTAAACAAATGTCTGAACAAATGATTATTAGGAAAAACATAATGAATCCTTAACCGTTGAGCTTGAGAGATATAAGGAACGAGTCAAAACTTTTGAACAAAGACTTAATATTGATTTAAGTAGTCGTGAAAAGTTAATTGATTCTCAAATGGATGATATGATTCGAGATAGACTTGTACTTAAGCAGTAAATTGACTCACTTGAACAAAATCTTTCTAATCAAATCAAGGAAATGGAATCTTTATTGCAAACTTTTAATGTTTTCAAAAAGGAATCCAAAGAAAAAGAAAGTAAATACATGGACAAAGAAATTGATTTAGAAAAGAAAATAAAAGAACTGGATAATATTGTCTACAAAGTGGGTCAATCTGCTCAAACAGTGCGCATGTTAACAAATCCACAAGTTTTTTATGATGACACCCACAAACAAGCACTTGGCTATCAAAATATGTTTTATCTTAAGAAAGTTCAGCGGATTAAGACAACATTGTATGATGGTAGTATAATTTCTAGGCAACATGATGTGATCCCTGTGACTGATAAGGAAGAGACATTGATTTTGGAAGAAGTAAGTCGATCTAAAATGCTTGTAAAACAAAACGATCCAATTTTAAACGAAAAGAAAATTAATATTACTCCAATTAATTATGTTGAGTTAAATCAATTGTCTGAAGATTTTGGTAAATGTTTTGTCCTGCAACAAGAATTGTCTGCTGAACAAGCTTTTTGGTTACAAACTTCACACCCTAATACTGACCAATCTAATATTTCACCTGTCAAAATTTAGGCTCCTAGGGAACTTCCTAAGGTAAGCCTGGTAAATACAAGCCTTAAAAAGCTTAATTGCCATCTTGGCAAGTTTGACACTATGGTGAAAAAGAGGATTACACCTGATGTCATTACCGAGGGTTCATAGGGGTTTGAACACACCAAAGCTATTTTTCTAAATGAGGTAATTCCATTTTTAAAGACTTTAAAAGACATAATTAATGTTTTTGATAAAGATCTTCTACTGAAGTCCAAACAGTTTTTAACCAAATGGAAGCTGTTGTTCAACAGTGTTTTGTAGACAAACACTATTTTGAAATTCATAAGAAAGAACTCTTTCTTGACAATGATCGACTCTTACACCAAATCATATCTCAAGATGTTATGCTATGTGTGATGAATGTTAATTCTGATTTTGGAGATTCTGTGAATTTGGAAATGAAGAAAAGTAAATCTTGTAACAAGTGTTTAGATCTTGAAGCTGAGATTGTCAAAAAGAAAAATATGGTTGAACGAGATGTATACACTGAACTTTCAAACAGATTTGCAAGACTTGAAAAACATTGTATTTCTCTAGAACTTGACATACAACTTAATCAACAAATTTTTCAAAAAGACAAATCATGTGAGAATCAAAATGCTCTAGAATTTTCACAATATTTTAAAAACAATGATTTGAAAGCTCAGCTACAAGAAAAGGACACCACAATTTATGTGTCGTTGTGTAGTGTATATTTTATTGTTTCAAGTTTTAAATTTATATTTTGCCGACACAACCAAAAACAACACTTTAACGGGCAGTGTACCCGATCGGTAGTGGTTTCGTGGTAAGTAAGGTGTTGATCACTGAGAGCGAGGTTAAATCTATGAATTTAATTAATATCTTGGTTATCTAATCTTTGTTAATTCTATTCTAATCCTATGTTAAACCTATGTCAGTCTAAATCCTAATTCTAACGGGAAAAGAGGGTTTCCAGCCTGAGAGACTGGCACGGTTTGGTTGGTGACTACAATCTTAAGACACTATTACCCACGCAAGCTAATGGACAAGAGATAAAAGAGCGATCGAACATTATATAAGAAAACTGTATTAACCATTATTAATCCAATTAGAATGTTTGTTTGTTTATTAAGTGCGATGATTTCTTCTCTCGAGGTGGCATATCATTCTTAAGACTTAGGCGTTACATCATCCTAAGACCTCGACACATTAATCATGTCACAATTAAAGCATCCTTATTTGCTGATTATAATCTATCTTAGGGATTAAAGCAATGGTGATCTTGTTAAACCATAGCTCATAGAGACTTTACCCACTTACCGCTTAATGGCAATCTATACACTAGTAGTCTACTTGTCCAACTATCCAATGGAATCAGAACGTTATTTGTTAATTTGTCTAGGTCACCTGCTAGTCAACACGATCAATAAACCATCGGCAATATCTAATTAACTAGTTAAGCCCGAAGCGTATC
>BQNB010172580.1:0-13449 GCA_026074375.1 Tanacetum coccineum
GAAAACTTGGTTTGGAGTAATTTGTCATTTAGTCATATCAAATTAGCATTTGAAATGTAATTCGTATGCTTCAATGATATGTTTAAACTTTTATCGATTTCTAATGTAATTCGTATGCTTTAGTGTTTAAACTTTTATCGATTTGTAATGTAATTCGTATGCTTTAATATTTAAACGTTTATCAGTTTGTAATGTAATTCATATGTTTTACCTCTTTGTTAGTTTAAGTTCGTACAACGTGGTTTCGAAAGCATAACAAACCTTACTAGCAGTTTTGAAAGCTTCTGAACCAACTGGAAAGTTCGAAAATGACAAGTGGTCTTGTGGTTTAACACCGGGATATAGTCACGGGAAAACAAAATGTCATGTCACCCCACCGTCATTATCGTTAATCACACTAGTTAAACGCTGTCAAACTTGGTCAAACTTTTCCCCAGGGTCATGTCGTCGGGGAAACCTTGACGGGAAACACCCCGCCAAAAATTTTGATACCGTATTTGGTCCACATTTTGGTCAAACATGGTCAAACTTTTCTCCGGCGACATGTCGTAGGGGAAAGTATGGGCCACGTCACCCCCACAATTATTACCACTAGTCACATTAGCTAATGATGGTCCACTATGGTCAAACTTTTCCCCGAGTACTTGTCGTCCGGGAAAATGGGGTGGGAAAACTCACCGCCAAGTTTATTGATACCAAAATTGGTTAAGGGCTTGGTCAAACCTCACCACACTTTCCCCGGCGACATATCATCGAGGAAACTTTAGGTCAAATTTGACAAAAAGTCTAACAGAATATGTGCCGCGTAGGACAGAATTTTGTCGTTTAGCGAAGTTTCCCCAACGACAACTGCCGCAAGGAAAACTTCGTCGTCCGTTCTCCTTTTTCTTGTAGTGATTTGCAGGCCATGTAAAATGGTCATTTAAGTTCGATAGGATGCATTGTGCCACACTTTTGCTCTAGTAGGTATAATTACTGACAATAGTATCAGCAAGTGATAATTAATTAATGACAAATTTATAAACCACATGGATGACACAATAGTATCACCAAGTGATAATTAACAAGATCTTTAACCCGCGCTTCGCTGCGGAGCGCGGGCTTAAAACTTGTTGGTTCATTTTAAAAATCAACACGTACGATTGAAAAAATACTGATCCATTGCGTAACTGAAGCGATGATTGATTTACGAAACTGGAGATGTTCAAAAGGTGTAGTAGGTAACTGAAGCTCTAAAATCATTCATTGCGTACAGACATTGACTACGCGATGATGTCCAAAATGTGCAACAGGCACCTATAGCTACAGACTGTTTTACACCATTAGGTGTTAAACTAAACCACTAAGTTTTATTATACTAACACACATAAACATAAGTACTACGTGAGACCGCAACAACAAAGATTCTAGTCTCCTTTTTTTTGGCTTCAAGTGACAGGTCCTCGTGTAGAGATCTTTTTGCAGAGCCTGCTCTTCGTTCTACTGGTACTGCAACAGTTTGACTATCTTTTTGTGGTTGCTCTGTTTCAGGAAGGGCACGGGGTATTGCTGAGAAGATGACGTTGTCTGGGGGTGTTCCTGCAAACAGTATGTTTCAGTGTTAGAAAATGACATGAGTGTGTGTATGGAAATGCATAATGAGCGTTTGTATGAAAATGCAGTTTGATTTTGGTCAATAAAATCTGGTTTAAATGTATCTTTATGTTAGCTGTTTATATTTTTAATGTAATTATGTTCATGTTTCAGAAAAATTATGTTGTGTTTTGTAGCTAGTTTTTTTAGAAGGCATGTTACTGTTGTTGATGAGTTTGGTCCAATATGTGAACATGGTTTGATATTATTGTTTATGTGAATCTGGTTTGTTTTGGAATCTTGTATAGGTGTGTTTCTTATGTGTTGTTTTCAATAAGTAGTAAAAGTTTGTAAACGTGGCATCTTTTTATTTACACCTGGTATGTATGTTTAATGTCACAGATGTTGGTTCAAACAGGTTGCAGACCATAAATTTGCAAGACGCATGGGTGAATGATGCTCTGTGGAAGGATGAAAGGAGGCTACAGAGGTTACGTGAGTTGCAGATGGATGCAGATATAATGGTTTATGAGAAGCAGAAGTTTATAGAGAAGCTTTAACATATTTTGTAATTTTCGGGTTGTGAAACATGTGTTAATAATGTGTCTATGCTTGTTCTAATAATGTGTTAATGTGTTTTGTGATTTGATAAATATTTAATAAATTTATGTGTTTGTAGTAGATTAATTTATGCTATTGATTGTATGCTTGTTTTCTGCTATCTAGCTCTGTGGACAGAAAAAGGGTATAAAGATAAGCAAATAAATGGCAAATACAGTTAGGCAACTCAGTGTGAAATCAGTATTTTTTGCAAATGCAGATGGATGCAGATATAATTGCTTATGAAAAAGAGAAGTAGATTAATTTATATTATTGATTGTATGGTTGTTTTCTGGTATCTAGCTATGTGAACAAAGAAAAGCTTTATAAAGATAAAAGCAAATTTAAATGCCAAACACAGCTAAGTAATTCAGTGTGAAATGAGTAGCTTTTTGAAAGTTTGTAGACTGAACTGTTTTGGATTGAAAGAGGAATGGGACAAATGCTTTACAGTAAAGGCATGTGGGTTTTTTTTTTGTGGTCAGGGTGTTTTGCAAAATGCTTATTTAAAGGGTGGTGAGTCAGTGTATTTTGCATTGTTAGCTAAGAAAAAACACAATCAATGGCAGCATTACCAATTTGTGATGAGCTTCGAAATAGTGCTAGGAAACTGGATTGGGAGTCGCAGTTTATACTCCGCTGTCGTAGGGAAATTGCTGCGGATTTAAGACTGGCTAGAGAGATAAACGCATTGTGTACTCGTGTGACTGCTATTGTCGATGAAAGAGAGCGGTTTGTTGATGAACTTGATCTGTTGATGGGAAGGCATGTGCCAAATAAGATGGCGGATTTTATGAAGGAGGTTCAGGGAAAGGATACTCCAAACCTGCTGCAGCTGCAAATAATCGGAAGGGAGTTTGAGCTGAGGGCTCAGGAAAAAGGTATCTTCATTGAGAAGCTAAACCTGGTGTGTTTTGTGTGTGTGTCATGTGTTAGATATGTGGAGATGATGTCTTTGATGTAAGATAAAGTTGGAGAATGGGAATAATGCCCTTTGTGTAAGATAGGTTTGGGCTCATTTGTATTTTATGATGTGTGTTTTAAATCTATTATTGTATGGTCTTCTGTATGCAAGTGACTTGTATCTGAGAATGAATCGAGTATGTTATTTAAATAGTGTTAATCTGCGTTTTTTTTGGTTTCTTTTGGTTTTTAACTGTGGTTTAATGTGGGTCCAATGACAATGTTTAAATTTAGCGCTGGTGTAAAATTTGTTCTATATACACGCTGGTTGTGCATATGGAATCATTTTGTGCAATTATTTTGTGTGATATTCGACTAAATAAATGTGTATATATTAAATCCTGGTGCTTTAGAATGTAAAGGATAATACATACCTGGCACGCTTGTATCTTCGTTTGTCGAATCTATAGTTGTTGGAGCCGTGGTTGTAGCCAATTCAGTAGTTACACTCTTGTTTTTGCTGGTTGATTCATTAATTATTTGACCTGATTATGTTACCAATTTAGTATTCTCATTTTTGTGGCTCTATTTTTAAAAGATAATAATGCAGTTTCTATAGAAGTATCTGAAATTAGAACGTACCCGTGTTTCGTTTTTCTGCTGGTGGGTTGATGTCCAGAATGTCATTTACTATGAATCGTCCAGCCCCTTTTTGTGTAGATGGATCAAACTCGATCTGGAAGATGTGTTTTTCACCAATTGTATTCACCATTTCAACTGGTAACTGAGATGTATCTGTGGCTTCGTATTTTTGCTTCAGATATGAGCAAGGATGACCTGTGATCTTTTGACCAGCGGCGGTGAAAAAAGTGAATTCTGCAGTCGCCGTTCCATCAGCTACTGTAACTTTGAAATTGTACCTATTTATTTTGATGAATCATTACTGTTGATAAAAAATGGGTATTAGAAAGGTTAATTTTGTTTGTAGGAATACCTATATGTTGGTGGCTCCTGTTCCCCGTGGTCTTCGCACGTGTTGACTCCATTTCTTTTTGTCGAAGCTTTGCTACACTGGCTACATGATGCGTAGCTCCAACTTCTTTTGTTGTTGAGGCTTGTGATCATTGCCTCACATGTAAAGCGCACTCCCTGCAGTAAATGTACAATTGCTGATTGTTATAATCCGGTATAAATAAGGTTGTTTATCTCTTCCTTTTTTTTTTACAAACCCTTGAAGTGTTTCGGTTTTGTTGCAGCAAGGCGTACAGCGTTTGTCTGTTACGTGTCTTCTCTTGTTCTGGGTCATCATACCGGTACTTAGTAACTTGAAGAGGTGGATTGAGACTGTATTTGTCTTCGAACCTGAGTCGCATTATGGTTGTATATTAGTTCTACATTGTGTAAACATATTTATGTTTTGCGAATGTGAAATATTAGATGTTACTTACATTTTGTACGCATTTTCAGCTTCTTGGTTCTTTGGATTTATGTAATAATAAGTTGCAGGAGTAGCTGATAGTTGTACATCTGTATATGTGGTATTTGTAATCAATATTACATTTCAAGATTTTAGTGTGTTAGTTAGAGTGGTAAAACATACATCTATATTTTGTCATGCGACAGGAGCTAACAACGATGATAATTGGAGGTGGTAATTTTTCAATCTCTTCTTTATTAAATTGGGTGGCAAGATCATCCCACATGGTGAACTCAACAACATTTCCACTGCATCAGAATAGCTACGTGTGTGAATTAACTGTGCATTATAAAGTGTAATAAAGCAAAATAATCTAAGTCAGTAGGAAAAAATTACTCCAAGCTTTCAATGTCTACTTTTCTCCGATACTTCTAACGACCGGTTGCATCTTGAAAAGGTGTGATATCGCTGATGGAGCGGACACGACCTAAGTAGTCTGTTCAGTAGTAATGTTAGCAATGGTAGTATATACTTGTTTTGGAGATTTAAATTTGTTGTATGTTACCTGTTAGTATTGGATATATCATCTTTGAATCTTGTTCGTCTCGATAAGGAACTCTCGATGACAGCTGATTGTATGATATGAATTCAAAATGATGTTCTGGAAACTCAGATTCTTTTCCAGGCAGAACTTGAAAAGACGTTATTTTTCCGAATTTCAAGCTTATTTTGTTTCCTAGTGTCTGCTGGTATGGCTTAGTGTTTTCACAGATAAAATTTGAGATCCTGTACGCCGTTTTTAGTTTCAGCATTTGGTCAAACTGGTTGAGATTTTTGAGGTCCACGTTTGCCTGTACCGCAGTGTTCTGCAAACAGTTTTTTCAAATTTTTTATACCATGCTGCATTAAGGACTGCAGTAATCAGGATGTTTTTAGTTTTCGTTTGTTTACCTCTCTGTCAATTAGAATGCAGCAAAATGCTTGTTCTTTCATATCTGGAATGCTTTTGGAGATCCATTTCCGATATACTTTTGCTTCTATTATGCAATCTTCTTGTCCAACTTTTAGAGACGCAATAGCTGTTACCGACATTGGTATGAATGACCTACAAATAACAAATTAGCAGTTTAGTGAAAATAATGAGGTAAAAAAAGCGTGTATAAACTGATTGCTACTGGGTACATAGACACATACATTTAACAGTAGTGCAGTTACATAAATACATATATTTAACAACAGCAGGGTCTAATTAGCATTTTGAATAATGTTTTTATAAAGTAGCTGTAATAACAACAGTTTGTTTTAGAAATCTAATGCCCAAAATGGTCAAACGCATTTATCTTAAGAAGCTGTTTAATAGTGGTTGCAATGATAATATGTGTTTTTCTAAAGAGCTAGTATGATAAGCGGTGTCTAATGTAGCGGTTTTATCTGATTGTTTGTTAGCAGATTGTGCTATTGGCGCGGCTAGACAGAAGTGACCGTGGCTAAACACTGGTTCGGGCAAGTAGACGCCAATCTTGGAAAGAGACTGCCCTTGACTTTTGTTTATAGTCATGGCGTAACAAAGTTTTATAGGAAATTGTGTACGTTTGAAGGTGAATGAAAGGGTGGGATCTTTGTGTGTAAGTGGAATTCTGTGTATGAAGACTTTTTCACCGACTCTTGTTCCTGTGATAATCTGTGCCTCAATCAACCTTGACATTAGAGATATGACTATCATTCTGGTGCCGTTACATAAGCCTCCTGACAGATTTACATTTCTAAGCAACATAATTGGTGATCCCACCTTTAGCTGTAATTCATGGGGCGGGAAACCGGGAAATGTAATGGTGTTTAGATATTCCATTGGATAAAGCATATCTGTTTCACTTGTTTCTCTGCCCATTGGAATCGCCTCGTCTCTACTTAAGTATGTTTTTGTGACACCTTCAATTGAAGATAGAATCGTAGCGTTGACAGCGTCTGCAGTGTCATTCTTCAGACACTATGCTTTTCTGGAAACTACTTGAGTTGTTTTTTTAGTGTGGCTTCTACGGTAGATGGAAATTAATGAGTTCTGAAATGCCTTTGACTGGGGTTGATACAATATTGCTGTGGAACTGTGATCCAAAAGGTGTCTTCATTGTTATCTTTGTCAGCCTCGGCCTACTTCACCGTTGCCTACATCAAGAAGCCATTTTGCAAAAACTTTGGATCGTTCCCGTTCATCGTCACTTATAGCAGACCTGCGAAGCCTCATATTCTGTTTGAGTGTGCCAATTCCCGTTCATCGTCAATTCTTGTTTTGCAGCACCTTTTTTTACTGGCAAGGTTTGCTGAAAGTCGCCTCCCAAGATGATTGTTTTTCCTCCAAAAAGTGTCTCGGGTGCATTCATCAGATCCCTAAGTGTTTTATCCAACGCTTCAAAACAACGCTTATCATTCATCGGAGCTTCATCCCAAATAATAAGGTTGGTTTCAACTAACAAATTTCCTAACTGACTGTGTTTTTTGGCGTGACAAACAGACTCGTCTGTTAACTCGAGTGGAAGCTTAAATCTAGAGTGGGCTGTCCGTCCAGCTGGTAGAATCAGAGATGCGATGCCCGATGAAGCTACAGCCAAAACAATTTTTCCTTGGGATCTTAGAGAGCTAATGATTGTTTTCCAGAGAAATGTTTTCCCTGTTCCACCATGACCATATACAAATAACAATTCCTGTCTACTTTCTTCGGATGCGTTGATAATCAGGTTATATATTTCTTTCTGGTCTTGATTCAGTTTTGGAACAAAAAGGGCAGTCTCTTGCATGAGTGTGTCGCAGTTGTAATTTTTTTCTTCCATAAGGAGCTTGTTCTTTAGATCTTTAAGCAGACGCTCTGAAGGAGATGGTAGCCCAAATTCTTTTACAGATTTCCCAAATCCATTCAGTATTGTTTCAAGCTCATACAAAATATGGTCTTGTAATTCAGGAGTGTTAACATGGTAGTTCAAAATGCCCGTTGTTTCTGATATTTTGGCTGGGATGTCGTCTTGCATTGCTTCCCAATGTTTTCTCCACAACTTAGGTGGATCTGACACATCACAGTATATCAAAATCTGAGCAAAAAGAGTTCTCAATTGTGCGGATGATGCTGACACAGCCGACTCTTCAAGGGCGATGTCCCACTCTCTGTCGTCACCAAGTAGACCTAACGCTTCACACGCAGCCCGATAAGTTGGTAATATTTGACCATTAACAGTTCGCACCTCGATTGGGGATTTACATCCTTTCTGATAGGACAGTAGCATCCGGAAGTAGAAGAGGTCGCCTGAGTTCGGATGAACGTAAGTGAGTCTTCCAAGGGACTTCTTTGTTCTCACCATCCTTCGGTGCTAGCTTTTTGTGTTTGAATACCATACGAATTCAGAATGGAAGTCCAGGTATGTTAGATGTCTGCCATCAGTGTATTCATTGTTGTACGCATACCATTCGGTTAATGTTGTTTTTTTCTTATCAGACATGTTAACGATTACGTCCAACCTATCTCTTTCACAAAAATTAACACGTTGCATGTTCTCAAAATGCACATTTAGAATCTGCACAGCTGGTTCTCGACGATGAATAGGATACTCAAAATTTCTCCAGCAAGCTTCAAATGGACAAATAAAATGACCGTCAAGGTAATTTATCTCGTCTACTTGAATGTGTCTCTCGCTAGTTGAAGTAGATGCGTCTTCAACCGATTTTTCAATTTTCCTAAGAATGCGGTCAGGTCCTTTGGAAATGTATTTAAAAAGATACTTAATCAACATGCTCCAACCACAGTACTCAACATTTATGTGAGCGCGAAAAGCTAAACATGAGTATACGATTATATGGAACCACGTTACAGTTGTCTAGTCTTGATTCACCTTTCATAATGTGAACTTGTGTATGTCTTCTTCGGTAGTGCGTATGGCCATTGGTGTCAAAAAATTGTCTTGTGATTGTACATCTTTGGAAAATGCTTGTTACAGATGCCTTTCTCAGTACATGATGCACTTGGATTTGCAACGCCACAGGGTCCATGCATCATTAGCTTCGACACGACTTTATATCCTTTTGGGTCTTCCACGGGATCAGGCAACTCAGCAGAAATGTAGTCGTCAATCTGATATGCATCTTGTATTTTGCTACTCGAATCAACCCATAGCAGTGTATGACAATGCAGTAAACCTCTTTTTTGGAACTCTATTGTATACAATATTGTATACAAAAACTGCATAATAACAATAATAACAAATTGAGCCACTAAAACCCATAACATTTTATTAAAAAAAATAAGTGGTAAACATAACTGGAGAATCTAACATGCAATGAACATTATCCAAATGGTCTTTCATACTCAAAAGCTGTATGAAACTCATTAACCTTTGTCAAAACACTCTACATACAATTCTGCCCTGTCGGGTTGGCTGAAGGCTGGATATTGTGACATGTAGCGCTTTATTTTCTGGCCATATTTGACATACATGTGAAAGTAATAAAAAATTAAGGGTTTCCCAAGGATCTACAAATAGCGAGTGCATCTAGATAATGACTGTACATGTATCGAGGCCCTCCAGTAAACGTTCTTGGTAACATGACCATTGATCCAGCCTGTATTCCTTCACGATCACCTTGCGAAATTGCGTCATACAAACCTAGTAAGTAATCGGATCGAAGATCATTTTGACGCTTGTGTATAAAGTCCAGGCGACTCTGTTCAACTGCACAGAAGGCTGTAACAACGTACTTTTGAAACAAACGGCCACATCTGAAAATGAGACCAAATCCTTTAACTCAGTGGTTGCCGGATGATATTTGTTAGATAACGGCTTCATTGTTACTTTTTAAGCTCCCTACCAACCGCTACTCATCTAGGCTTCAAAGTAACTCCGATAAATCCCGGTTCAACCGAACACAGCACAACAAAGGATGCTGTAAAGACATAATGATTGATGTAGTTTTTTAAATCTCTGAGGATGACCCGGCTCTGAACTCAACGATGTACATCAAAGTCTTCGACTTTTTTGGTCCATCTTCAAAAAACTAATCCCTCACCAAAACATCAAAGTTGGGAAAATTTTATAATAAAAAATAATTAAAAAAAAAATATCATATCCACGAGCACTACCCTTGTTATAAAGTCTAATTTTGAAGCTTGGTATTTCACTTGCATTGTACCTATCACGTGCTGTTCTAAAGAGCCTCACCAAACCATTATGTTCATTGAGTACATATGTGATTATGCCATCACAACAATTTTGGGGTTAAAGTGTCCGTTACATTTTGATGTCCCAAAAATTTCGCATTCTTTAGGCAACCTCCGCTAGGCGTGTCATGAATATACAGCTGCAGAAACCATGGATGGTCACCTTCTTTGGGACAAAGGGATCTAATCAAGTGATAAATCTGCCCTGAAACTTTGAAAATGTAAGGCCCTCTTCCCATGTTAACTGAATTGTCAACTTTTTCCCCGAAAGATGTCATTGCAAACATCTGATTTGTAGCCTCAGATATGCTCCATAAAATGGGCATTTGTTAAAAGCTGTTGAACAAATAGAGGAGGATCAGGCTTGTGGAGGCATATATATCTTTCCTCCTGCACAACATAGATGGTATTCAGCTCGTCTACCATAGTTGTTACTTTTAAGCCGCTCGTTATACCAAAATAGACACCCACAGTGGCGACCTCTGGTTTACATACTACGTCCTAAATCTATATAAGACAGCGTTCGTTCTGCGAAAAAATTAAACCAAGTAGGTTATTAAAAGATAGCAACAGATCTTTTAACAAATCTCCCAAATAAGAGTATGTTTAAAGAAAAGCAAACAAAAAATTTACCATGAGCCAATGACCGCCTCGATGCATATCTACTGGAAGAAGAACGTGTTGCGTTGTCGGATTGTAGATCAACTTAAAAACCCGATTCGACTAAATGTTCAGTCACAGAAGTTGAAGACTTTTCGCCTGAAACAGCACTTTTAATTACGGAGATGATACAATGACTAGAAACTTTAACACAAATCACTTCTAAAGTATGAAAGTAAAGAAAGCAATTAAAAAATTAATACCTTAGTGTCTGGGGGACAAAAATGAGTAGGAATAAGGATCGATAGTGTCTGAATTATCACCCCGTTAGAGCGTGTACTCTGATAACGCATTATCCAGTCCTGCTGTTTACAAAAGGTATGATAGCGGGTCTAATAATGCAATCCGTAACATTTAGACATAAGTATGCATGGTTAACGGGTGCTATTGCAGAAGGCGAACCAACGTGACTCCCAACACCTGACATAACATCAACACTAATACATGAGAATGGCCGATAAAATGATGAGTATAAAAGAAAAAGTGAACAGAAGATATAACAACCTGCAGCCCCAGCAGTTGCTGTTTGCATCTCTCGATCTTCTGTAGTTTGCCGATCAAATGCATTGAAGCCCACATTTCTAAAACGGTCAAAAACTCTTGAAAGAGGGACGGTGGTTGTATCCAACACATCATGAGTCTCAGTTGACAAACGCATACTGACATTATGGTTAGCGGGTGCTATTGCAGAAGGCGAACCAACGTGACTCCCAACACCTGACATAACATCAACACTAATACATGAGAATGGCCGATAAAATGATGAGTATAAAAGAAAAAGTGAACAGAAGATATAACAACCTGCAGCCCCAGCAGTTGCTGTTTGCATCTCTCGATCTTCTGTAGTTTGCCGATCAAATGAATTGAAGCCCAAATTTCTAAAACGGTCAAAAACTCTTGAAAGAGGGACGGTGGTTGTATCCAACACATCATGAGTCTCAGTTGACAAACGCATACTGACATTATGGTTAGCGGGTAGTATTACAGAAGGCGAACCAACGTGACTCCCAACAAACCTGAATAACAATAAACACTAATACATGAGAATGGCCGATAAAATGGTGACTATAAAAGAAAAACTGAACATAAGATATAACAACATTGTAGCCCCAGCAGTTGGTGTTTGAATCTCTCGATCATCTGTGGTTTGCCGATCAAATGCATTGAATCCTAAATTTCTAAAACGTTCAAAAACTCTTGAAAGAGGCACCGTCCTTGTATCCAACACATCATTCGTCTCAGTTAACAAATGCATACTGACATTTCCTCTGTCCCTCAAAACAGAACTACGATAATCCTCATCATTATCCAACACCTGATGGTTCTCATTTGACAAACGCGCACTGACATTTCCCCCAAAAGTAACCGCCTCAACACCCGAAAGCGGCAATTCGCGCATATCACCACTTTCTTAAAACGCAAAACTGTCTCCCGAAACACAACCACCATCACCCTCATCCCCATCAGGATGTACGCAATCTATATGACTCATTATCTTATCCAAAAACCCAAAAACTAATTTCAACGATAAAAATAATCGAGAAAGGGAAAATAGCAATTTAAAGGCAAAACCTAATAATCCTAAACTTAGAAAGTAAGAATCAAAGAGTTGATTAAATTGAGAAACCTACGAACTAATAACCCTAAACCTAAAAACTAAAAACTAAAAGATTGATAGAACCATGATATTGGCTAAAATATACATATTTTATACCCCGTAAAACACTATAAAAGGACTAAAAACACTAAAATATAGATAATTATGTTGCAAATATGTTTGTATTATGTTTTTATGTCTTACAGGTAAAAAGGATTGAAAACAAAGCAAAAACGGTAATTTTCGGGTGACTTTCGACGACGTTTTCACATTTATCAAGGTCCAAACGAAGTCATGAATATTCCTCGATCACACCATTGGAAAGAGCACGAAAAAATGAGTCCAACGGTACCGGCCTTTCATATGTGAACCTTTTGTATTTGAACCTTTTTCGCCAATTTGAACCTTTTAGTTAATGTAAAAACCTGAACCTGTCAAAATGTGCTTAAGTATATTATGTATGCATTAATATTATGATGGTGCCCTCTAGCTCAGTTGGTCTTGAGGCCTCTCTTGAGTTCCTACTCAAGAGGTCTTGAGTTCGAATCTGTGTTAAGGCTCATTATCCACGTGGATCCACGTGGCGGACCCGGACCCATGACTCGATCCAGACCCGACCCGGACCCGGACCAGACCCGACCCATGACCCGACCCATGACCCGGCCATGACCCGCTGGTTGACCGGTGGTCAGTCGGTGGTCAACGGTGGTCCGCCGCCATTAACCGTCGTTGACCGCCGCCGTTGACCGGTGGTCCGGCGGTGTTGACCGCCGTCGACCACCGTTGACTTCCGCCGTTGACCGGTGGTCCAACGGTGGTCCAGCGGTGGTTGACCGGTGGTCCGCCACCGTTGACCGTCGTTGAGCGCCGCCGTTGACCGGTGGTCCATGGCATTGACTGTCGTTAACCACCGTTGACTGCCGCCGTTGACCACCGTTGACCGGTGGTCCGGCGGCGGTTGACCGGAGGTTGATCGGCGACGGTGTGAACAGTAAAAATGCCACGTGGCACTACTCAGGTGGTGACACGTGGCAAACTAATCATCAGTACGAGGTTGCAGGAATTGCAGGTACGATGTACTGTAGCAGTCCGAGGTGGCAGGCACGTCAGTACGAGGTACTGTTCAGGTGGCGGCTGGACCAATCAGCGTGTGACACGTGGCACTCTGCGCGTGTCAGTACGAGGTCAGACTATGGCAATAATGTGGAGGTTGGTGGGCGTCAAAATGACCAAAATACCCCTAGATCCAGCAATACAAGTGTATGGAGGCCTAAAATGACGAATATACCCCCACCTACTTTGGGCTATAAAATGAAGCACGCATCAGCTGCAAAGGTATTAGAATTTAGAGTGAGACTTAGTTTATTAAAGAAGTAGTGTAGGTTAGTTTATTTTAGGAGTAGAATAGTTTAGCTTAATTTAGCTTATTATTGTAAAAGCTTTTTAGCTTATTCCAAAAACTGATCACGTCCGAATTAACACACACACACACACACACACACA
>BQNB010172583.1:0-13449 GCA_026074375.1 Tanacetum coccineum
GCTAGCAAAATAATAACCTGAGAAAATACATGCAAAACGTTAACAATAATGTTGGTGAATTCATAGGTTTAAGTAAAAGCAGTTTTGAAATAATTCAAGTAATATTTCAGTAAGGAAAATAGCGTTACAATATTTCAAAGTATTATTTCTAAAATCCAAGTAGTGATTCAATAATTAAGAAATGTTCAGTAGTGGACCACAAGACTTAAGTAATGTAGACAAAAGAAACAAATTCACCAAGTCCAAAGTAATATGTATTATTGCACTAAGCTCATGACACTGAACCTTAACATGTAATGAAATGTAATCAAACCAGTACTCAAGGTTTGTGCCCCAGAACAGATACAGATGATGCCAAACATCCTATGAAATACCTCAAATGTTAAATGCGTCAATGGTTATCTAGAAACTACAGCCCAGACGGGGATTGTCAATCTCGATAGATCTATCCACAACACTCACATTTACCCAACTAGTAATTAACGGTTCATGATAAAAAAAGGGGCTTAATGGAAAAGGATACTTAGGCAATAATATGATCAGGAATTGCATACAATTAAAAAACACTTGTGTCCTATTTAAAACAAATAATATGTTCAAAACTCATGGTTTCATGTATAGGTATTCAATGATCTCAAATCATGTAGTAAGTAAATCAAGCTTTAGTATATTCATGAGTAAACAACCATGTATCACACATGTATTAGAAGTCATGTAGTAAGCAAGTAAAAACTTAAATAAAAATAGTTATGTAACGCTTATGTAGTAGAAATCAATAAGTTTACTCAGTAAAACAAGCATGTATTCTCACCCCGAAAACAGTTTGTAAAAACCATTAAAAGAGAAAAGGTGGGGCTATGAACTCACCTTATATGCAAGAAGACCAGAAGAAAAATGAATCGTCGAACGAGCGGGAGATCTCTAAGCACCACCTAAAAGGCGTGACGCGACTTAGCTTGATAAAGAAAATCAATACGTAAAAGTAAATCAAATGATCACGAGATATGTTTCCGAGATATGCATGGCATTGCATTAAGACTTCCCAAAACTATTTTTGTTCCAAAATTGGTGTGTAACCTGGGCTAATATGTAATAAAACATCTACTTAGTTTCGTCCCTCAATTCTTATTTTACCCATGTTTACTTGTATGTTTTAAATTTTAGGACAAGACGTAATTTCTCAAATTCTGAAATTAACTCAACTTCCCGAACTCATAGCTCCTAATACATGATGGATAAAAATACAAGGATTTCTCCTACAGAAATCATTTTGAATCTATTTTCTAAAAATTCAGGCCTCACTTTTAAAAAAGTTTCAGAACCATGTGAAAAGACCATTTTACCCTTGAACACCCAAACCAGAATATTTACTGATTTTTAACCCTTCACAAAAACGGCCATAAATCCCAATCTATGATAGCAATTAAAGTGAGGCCACTTGGAGGTGTTTGGTCTATGTGTCTACTATAGAGCTCAACTTTTTAATGCAACACTTTAGTGTAAAAACCTGGAGTTAAACTCATTTTCCAAACAACAGTCCAAATTTGATTAGTTTCGGTAAATCGGCCATAACTCACTCATCCGGAGGAGTTAAAATTATATCCAATAAACCACATGGTCCTCACATGTTGTGCCCTTCCCTCATGTAAAAACCTAGTAGCCTCCAAGTCAAATAAAATTCATTACAAGCCTAACTATCTGCATTATAAATTTTGGGTGCACGCTAAGTATGTTTCCACGGTTTTGGTCGTATCTCAACCATCCGGAAGAGTTGATGTTCCATACAACTCGCCACTAGGACCTGAGATATTAAACTATTAATTCATGTAAATAACCAGTAGGTTTTATGCTAAAATTTCTCCATTAAAATACAAACTATCTGTAGGTCACTCATTTGGACTAGTTTCACTAAATTGGGCGTAACTTGGTCATCTGAATGAGTTACCGCTCCATTCAAAGCTCCACATACACTTTGTATGTTTCTCTACCCAACCAAGTCATAAAACCACAAGACTTAAGCCAAAAATATTTTGTACCAAGTCCTTTTTCCTACTGATCCAAAATAGCCACAGTTAATCGCTCAAAATTCATTCGAAAATCAATTCTAACAATTCTAACAACATCAAACCCCATGCAATGTCATATAAACCTCTCATGCATATCTCATACATCAAAAGCTCATATAATTAAGATAATCAAAATCATAAACCAAGCATGACCAAATCAAAGAAGAAAACTTACAAGATTAGGATAAGAACAAGTGAATCAAGCACAAACACACCCTTTAGGGTGTTGGCTGATTTTCGGACCAAGAAGTAACCCAAACCAAATCAAGAATAGATTCTAGCCCTTCTAAATATTGTTTTACACTTGCTTAAACCAAACCCAATCAATTCTTGCAAAAGCCCCAATTTAATTATGAAACCTTAACTTTTAATTTTTTGATTAATCTTGAAATTGGATTAATTGAATCTTGGAGACACCTTAGGTTATCTTGAATTAGAGTCTTGAATACTTGAATTAGATCAAAAATGGAAAATTATCAATTGTTGGTGGTGATGGTGGTGAACAGTGAGATGGAGCAGGGAAGGAGAAGAGGGAAAATAAAAATGGGTGTCGTGTTTGTGTGTGTTTTTGGGCCCGTCAAATGGTCTTTATATTTCTTTTTTTTTCTTTTTTTTATTGTGTATATTTAAATGGAAAGTAAAGGTTTAAATGTAGACTATTGGTAAACATGGTAAGGATTTATGCTTAATATAAAATCTAGCAAAATTTTCCAAATACATAAAAATTAAATAAGGAGTGTTTGGTTATTGGTTTTGTAGGAACTAGTAAAAGGAAAGGGGTGTTTGGTTTTTAGTTTTGATGGAGCCTAAAACAATTAAGGAGGGTGTTTGGTTCATATATCTATATATATACTTATATATATATATATATATATATATATATATATATATATATATATATATATATATATATATATATATATATATATATATATATATATATATATAGATATATAGAGAGAGAGAGAGTTTGGTTCAAATACAAAGTGATTTTGGGTAAAAAGGATAGAAAGTGTAAAGAATTCATTTATGTGTCATTAATATAATGTGAGAATTCATTTATGTGTCATTAATATCATGTGAAAATGTATCAATCGTGTGTTAGTTACAAGAAATTATGTGCAAGTGTGTCAACATTCTTAGCTAAAAAATTCATGTGTGTCAATAATAGCGTATTAATAGTGTGTCAACATCGCTAGTGTGTCAGTTACAAGTATCGATATGTGATAAGTGAGTGTAATTAATACCTTAATTTAATCCCTCATAATACCTCACATCCATTGCTAGAAATCTTCCTATACTATTTTACCAATTGAACTTTTCACATTTATATATATATATATATATATATATATATATATATATATATATATATATATATTTTAACATTGTACTACACTAATTTGGGCTTAAACATTTATTTAAAATGTTAAAATTGTAAAAATACTATTTTTGACACGACTTCGGCAAAAACGCAGGAAAAGTCGAGAAATACTAAAATAAGAATAATTTAGCTTTCGGAGCTAAAATATGGATTTATCGATTTCTTAAATGTTATAACGGATAAATATCCAAGGCACGACTCGCGAATAATTAAAAACGACGATTTTCACCAAATAGGCTAACGAGTAAAACAAAAATTTTCCTTCAAAAGTAAAAATAGGAACGGTGTCGAGATTTAATATTGACCGCAAAATACGAGATGTCAAAGTTTTTATTTTGATCTCAAATGAGAAACAAATGTGTGAATCTTTGCCTCCTAAAATAAATCTTTATTTGGTTTTTGTATGTTTGGGGCGAGACAGAAAAGTAATGGTAAGTACTAACAGTGTTTGGAACTTTATATATTACTAGTTTCATAACCCGCCCGATGGGCGGGTATGCTTCATATTAATAGAAATAAAAATAAGTGCAGATAAATAAATATTGAATAGCACGAAACATATTAAACAAATAGAATGCAATAAAAATAACTTAGAGCAAAACAAATTAAACACATCAATTGAAATGACAATAAGCTATATGTTTTATAAAAAGTAACATGAGTAAGTTTGTATATAAAAAACAATGATGCGTATTCAAATACGGGATAAGACTTCTTTATAAACAACGTTTGTTGTTGAGTTTGAATAGTTGCCTTCTTTGTCCAAACAGATAACCTTCAACCCTTTCTTGCTTTTGACTCTTGACACCGCGACATAGAGTTGACCGTGTGAGAATACGGGCTTCGGTAGAAACAATCCTACCTTTGACAACGTTTGGCCTTGGCTTTTATTAATAGTCATACCAAAACATATTTGAATAGGAAACTGTCTTCTGTTTAATTTGAACGGCATCTTTGTGTCTGAAGGGGTAATAACCATACGCGGAATCGCACAAATCTTACCAACGTTTCCACCGGATATGATCTTAGCTTCAATTACATTGATTCCCATCCTTAATACTTGAAGCCTAGTTCCATTGCAAAGCCCTGCTTTCTGATCAATGTTTCTCATTAACATTACAGGGGTACCTATCTTTAATTTTATAGCATGCTGTGGAAGACCAGACATCCTTAGACCGTTAAGGAATTCTGTTGTGTATATTGACTCATCAAAATTCGTGTCAGCATCGGCCAAAGAAACAGAGTCGGATGATTCATACATTTTCTCGTCTCCTGGAAGAAAATCAAGCATTCGTTCATTAATCATGTTGACCATTTCATGAGTTGGCGCAAGAATGGCTCTTTCCTGAAAGAATACAGGGTCCCATAGGTTTTGAAGAAAATGAGGATATGTTTCATCAATTATTGACCCAACATGATCATCGGAGTCTGGGATCAACATATCATCTGGAAATACAACAGTCGACTCGCCTTCATTCTTACCACTAATTTTTCCATTACCAATGTCTAGAATCCAATCAGCAAAATCTTGTATTTCTTTCTTTTCTGATTCCGTTGATCCAGATGGCAATCGCATGTTGACCGTTAAGTTCATGACTTTGCAGTGTTCCCAAAGATAAGAAGAGTTTATTGTGGAATGCACCACCTCATTTCGACTGGCGTTAGGAATGACAGGAAGTATTTGTCTGAAATCTCCACCAAACAAAACAACTTTACAGCCAAAAATACGATCTGATGGTTCAGAATTAACGGACCTACAAATATCTCTCAAAGTCCTATCAAATGCCTCATAACAATATGACTGTATCATTGGAGCCTCGTCAGGAATGTGGCACATTAAATCTTCGACTATATTAATAGGAATTGCAAACCTTGAATGTGCTGTCCATCCGCCTTCCAATAGAAGAGACGCAATACCGCTTGATGCAACGTTTAAAACTATTCCACCCTCAGACCGTAAGGCAGCTGACATAGTTTTGTAAAGGTATGTCTTTCCGGTGCCGCCGTATCCATACACAAAGAACATTCCTCCTTTGTTTTTTTCTACAGCATGCATAACAGTCGAATAAATACCTTTTTGTTCAGATGTCAAGCTACTATACAATTTCCGATGTTGCTCTTTCAACTCAGGTATTTTGTACGATTTCTCATCATATATAAGTCTGTTATACCCGTCCATAGTGTATTCGTTATTCGGATATGGCATGCCTAGTATGTTCTTTAAGCTCTTGTTGTTACAAAGCAGCATGTGTTCAATATATGTCAGACATATATTCTTTTTTTGAATGTCTGAAAGTTGCAGACCTGCACAAAAAAAATGATAAGAAAATACAACCAAACACTTAATTGCTATGTTAAACAGTTAATGTAAAACAGTTTAACTTATGAACTAAATTTGTTTTCTTATTTAATTAGCCAAAGATCAGTTTAAACATGAGCTAAATGTGTGTTTGGATTTGCTTATATTAATAGTTTCAAGCTTTCAAAGGTTGTGCACAGAATAACGAATGAAAAATGATGTGTATAGATTTGTTTATGTCCTAGTACTTCTGAAATAACAAATTCATATGCAAATTGGTTCTGTATTTGCTAATATAAACAGCTAAACATATAAGCTAAGGGCCTGTTTGGATTTGCTTATGTAAGCGTATTAATTTATGCTAATGTAGTGTTTGGATTTGCTGATATTAACAGTTTAAAATTTTCAAAGGCTGTGTAAGTACTTAATTATATACATAGTTTAATAGATGGAAAATGATGTGTATGGATTTGTTTATGTCCTGGTACTTACTAAAATATCAAATTCATATGCAAATTGCTTATGTGTTTGCTAATCTATGCAAATGAATAGTAAAACCTTACTGAACCCGAGAATCAGCTACTTTTCAGGGACCAACGTAGAGGATAGTCATTTACTTAAGCTGAAATGCTGAGATCTCAAAGTTGAGGGACCAAATCTTACTTTTTCTTAAACCCATATCCATTCCAGCAACACAAGAACATCAGTTGAATACGTTTGTCAGTGTGTGGGTGTGTTTTTATCAAAAAACCAATCATCGTAATCATAATACAAACGTTATTATTTTTTCCTTCAAAAAATGGCTTTAGGGTTAAGTTATAACGATTTCATAGCTTGTTGCGGAAGCAAACAATTTGCAAAACATATGGTGGCTGAAGGACCTTTTGATACGTATGATGAAACTGTTGCAGCCAACAATATTTGGTTTAATAAGGTTTGTGTCTTTGTTTTTCTTTTTCTTTTTTGTATGTTTGTTTATGAGGTTTAGTATTAATTAATAATGATGATGATGATGATGACAGGTGGATGTTAATGGTTGGCTGGAAGCATTTGCTGCTCATCCCCAAATTGGCCAAAATCAACCTTCTTCTTATAATATTAGTTCACCCACAAGTGCTCAGTAAGTGATTTTGATTATTATATTTAATTGCTGTTAAGATTGGTTTTTTGATCTTGAAATAGTATGATTTATTTTTAGGATAGCTTAACACAGTTTAAGATTGGTTTTGCTGATATTAACAGTTTCAAAATTTCAAAGGCTGTGTAAGTACTTAATTATATACATAGTTTAATACATGGAAAATGATGTGTATGGATTTGTTTATGTCCTGGTACTTACTAAAATATCAAATTCATATGCAAATTTCTTATGTGTTTGCTAATCTATACACCTAAACATATAAACCAAGGACCTGTTTGGATTTTCTTATGTCAAAGTATTACTCTACGCAAATGGAGTGTTTGGATTTGCTGATGTAAACGTGTTCACATGCTTTGCTGGACTAATGGTGTTTTTTTGCATTTGCTTATGTACAAATCTATAAATAAAAATTAGGTGTCTTTAGATTTGAATATGTAAACCTACAAAATTCTTAACCAAGGACGTGATTGGGATTGGTGATCTAAAATCCTTAAGTTATGAACTAAGTGTGTGTTTGAAAACAATTATAAAAGGCAGATCATAATGAAAATAGTACTCAATAACATTTAGACTTATGTAATTATTGAAAGACATACCAGGGTCATTTTGCTTTATGCGCTCAACAAACTCCACATCGTCAGCCATAAGATGCCATGTTTTTTCCCATACTACCTCCGGGCGAGACATGCTATCTGTCATGAGTAGCATGACGAAAAATGATCTCAAATAATCACCCATTCCCCATTGACTTGCTTCTACTAATCCATCGATGTACTCCTTGTCGTCTTGCAAAAGTCCGCGAGCATAGCAAGCGTCTCTATATGTCGGATACACGACATCATCATATTTCCTCAGGTCAGACCATTCTTCAGGACCTATAACCTTGTTTAGTAAAACACGTAAGTAAAATAGTTCACCCCAAGAAGGTGGGACGTGATGAATACGTCCCAAACTAAAACCTCTTTGTCTCCGTGTCCAAATTCTTTTTTCTGAATTCCATACATAAAATTTTGGGATCTCAGCATAGAGCAACGTCCGTGCAAATGTATCGGTCTTGTTTAGTTCCATCCATTGTATGAATTTTGTCTCGTTAACTGATTCCTTCTCAAGTGTAAAATCAATGCTATCAGTTGCATCAAATAACACGGACTGTTCATCTTGTAAATGAAACGGTAGTCGCTCTACACATGGAGTCCTATAATGAATTTCAAATCCAAAAATCCTCCAGGCAGCTTCACAAGCGGAAAGATATCTACAATCATAATAATCCTTAATCTCGTCGACCTCTTCACCCTCTACAGCAGCAGTAACCCTATCCGGCCCCTTGTTTATGTACTTGAATAAATATTTAATGGACCCAACCTGGTTGCAATATTCAACATTTATATGTGCTTGGTATTTCCTTAGTAAGGCTGGGTTGTAAGGAACCACGTAACCGTTGTGTAAATCGGATCCACTTTTCTTTATAGTATTACCGTCATTTCTTCTCCTATAAATAGCATAACCCTTGTCATCAATCACTGTAGTTTCGTTAAACTGTTTAGGAAACTTCTTGGTACATTTAAAATCAACCGTGCAAGGACAACTTGGATTCTCAGGGCCGCATGGGCCGTGCATCATGTGATCTGTCACAATCTGATACAAATCAGGATCCTCGTCCTTGTTAGGTATTTCTGCTGATATATACTTATCAATCTTTGCTGTGGTGGTTATCTTATCTTCAGTTTCAAGCCATAGCAAAATATGACAATGCGGAAGTCCTCTTTTTTGAAACTCAATGGTGTAAACAACTGGAAAATACAAAAAAATATGATGCAAATCAGAAATAACATAACAAAGTTATAAAAATGAAAAAAAAATGGATCATTATATCTATTGTGCTTACCTCCTTTAACACGTCCAAACATACGTCTATCCTTTAAATCCTTCATAAGGCTGTCAAGCTTCATTTTAAATACTCGTGTAACTATATCTGGTCGGTCCTCGGATTTCAAACCTCTCTCAGACGTAAAACGTGAAATCTCAGGCCAGTTGGGGTTACATGTAAAGGTTATGAATAAGTCAGGATAACCATAAAACTTGCAAATGGTCATGGCGTCTAAATAGTTCTGCATCATATACCTTGGACTTCCTGTAAAGGATGAAGGCAAAAGTACTTTTTTGCCACGTAACTGAACACCGGAATTTGGATCCTCTGCCAATTTTGCCAACTTAGAATATGTTTCACTTCTGAGGTCCTTTTGTTTCTTACGATTAAAGGAAATCCTTTCCGCCTCAATCATTGTGTAACCATCCACCAGAAATTGCGAAAAACAGCCATCTTCCGTTAGCATATAGAATTCATTTTTCCTTTCTTGCACGCGATATGCTACCACGCTTTCCCTTCATGTAACGCGCGTTCCTATATTTTTTTTCATCATAATCAGTTACGCCATAATGAAATATATATGTACGATAACCATCCTCGGCGTAAGGGAAAAACAAAGGGTATTGCATTGCAAGATAGGAAGGGTGTAATTCACTGATTCTCATGAGGTCGCCATCTTGACAATGGAGAATAATATCCCTCTTATTTTTTGTTGAGTCAAAATCTCCTACAATTAAAGCCGCAACTTTGGAAGCAGTAGGTAGATTATAATCTCTTCCATCTCGTTTCCTTGTACCAATAAGCTTAAGTTTCAAATTTTTATCATCTGAAGACTTTATACGCTCGCCAGCCATGCGAAAATCCTTAACCAATGGATTAATTGAATCAAGCATGTCGCGTATATCTGTAGTCAGTTGGAAGTCTATTTCATGTTTGTTGGAAGACGTAGAAGCTTCTTTGCTGTAACAAAAATAACAAATATTAACGAATCTAATAGGGACGAAAAGAATATACATTGTTTTGGATAAAGTAATAAAAAAATTGTAGTTTGAGAAAGAATCTAACCTGACTGCTTTTATTCTGTTTGTAATTTCATTCTCAGTATCATAGATATAAAGCTGGGCAAACTTAGCAGGTTTTCCAGTTTTAGGCAACAAAGAGCCCGCTAAATGGTAATTCTCACCATGTAGACGATAGCAATAAGGACCACGTCCAACATTAACAGACGTATCTTGATGACCAGCCATTGAAGTGAACGCAAACATTGAATTATACCGCCTAATATTATCTATGAATGATGCGCTTTTAGGGTGTTCATTCTTAATAAGATCCTTCAACAACTTCGGTGGCTCCTTAAGTTCAGTTCCTAACGTTACCTTACCTCTACCACAACAAATTGAATATGACGCGAAACTTGTATTGGCTGCTCCTCGAAGAGTCTCGGAATGCCATAGAAGTGCACCACAAGATTCGCATGCAAAAGTTGGATCTCCATGATCAATGTAATCTGATTTAAGAAAATTTATAAATGAGCTATGAATTACAATGAATGAAATTGAAATACTAAAAACTTGTAATACAAATTGATTGTTTGATTGTTTACCTTTGGAAATTCCAACAAATCCATGCTTACGTTGTTTTTTTTAACTTCAGAATCAGCTTGTGTGAAGTTAATACGACGTGCCGATTGCCTGGTAACCATTTTTCCTTTCAATTTACACATATCAGCTGTAAGTAAAGAAGATTGGCAACTTAATATAGTATCCTGTTTAGTAGCTGTTGAACCTGTATAACATTATGTAATTACTATAGGTTACTGTCATAACGTATTAAACATACGATAAAGGTTCAGTATAACTATGTATACTTATCTTTACTTATATATAATGAGTGAATAATTAAAAAGTTTACCTAAATCGAATTTGACAGGAGTCAGCTTGAGAAACCTTGAACAATTAGTTATTGTAGATTTGGGACATAATGAACCAAGAGATGTAACAGATTGTAGTGGCGTATCTAATGCAAAACAAATAGGTTTCACTTATATAGACACATAAATATAATGTATGTAAATTATTTATTCGGAATGTGAATTACCTGTTGAATTTTCACTTTTTCGTGGACGACCCCTAGGTCGAAGCTTAAGCATGTCAGATGTTACTAAGGAAGATTGGCCATGCGATAGATTATCATTCTTATAAGATGTCAAACCTATGACAAATGATAGTATTAAATATAGTGTCAGTTTGTAAGATATTGAATATATATATATATATATATATATATATATATATAATATGGGCAACTACTAACATATAAGTAAATCATAGTAAAACGATGAGTAAATAAATATATATATATTATATATATGTATATAATATAGTATATTATATATATATATATATAATATATGTATATATAATAGGGTGGGGTGGGGGTATATAGTAAAAATATATATATAAATATAATAATTAGAGGAAGGTTAAAATTTAAAAGACCACCACTAACCGATTCTTTGTATCAAAGCCAGGCTCACACCCGAACCCATAATATTGATAAAAAGTTCACAGAAAAATACTAAACAAAATTCCATTAAAAACAGGTACGTTGTGATAAAACCTTTAGTAAAAGAAGTTTTCTAATTAGAGATTTTTAATACGTTTTTTTAATGCCAAAAAAAGAAATTTGATGCACAAAAAAATTTTAGAACCATAAATTTTTCGACTTGTAATAGTTATGATGCACAATAAAATTTTGATCAAAATAGTCAAAAGAAGATGGGTACACAAGACGAATTTTTTGAGATGCACAAAAAACCGATTAAGCACAAACGTTTTTTTAATAAAAATTTTTTCGGCAAAAACTATTAACATTAAGAAAAACTACCTTTACAACTTTATTCATGCACCAACATACACGATCTTGAGTGAATTTTTTCAGAATTTTTTTGAGAACTCTTTTTTAAAAAATAAATCTTTTTATCCTTCTCACGATATATATTTTATATTGATCTATATCCTATATATATGGTTGTAAGATATTGAAAAAAATATATATGGGCACTACTAACATATAAAGGAAATCATAGTAAAACGGTGAGTTAATATTTTAAGTGTGTACCTAAATTGGTTTGGATGGGTGTTTGGCTATTAAACGTTGAACATGTTTTGTTTGGCGCTATAAATGTCCCTGTAAGTTAATACAATAAGTAAGTATTAAAGCTTAAGCATGTTATTATTTGTATAAGAACAGTGACAGTTTAATATTGCGAAAATTTTCTAATACCTTTTGTTGTTGTTTCGATATTTGCATTAAAAATTCCTGAACCATTAAGTAATGTAGATTTAGGGGTTAGAGATGGAAGATGCGTACGTTGTTGAAGTGGTGTACCTAAACACAAATTATATTTGTTATAAACCTTATATACACGAAATATAATGTAAATAAAATCTTCTTGAAAGCGGTACATTACTTGTTGAAATGTCACTTTTGCGCGGGCGTCCCCTTGGGCGAAGTGTTAAATCCATCAATGGTCCGGAAAGAACAACGCTAGGATATTTAATTGATGCAGGTGACAGTGATGTAGGTGTTCTTGTTCCTGATACAAAACATCAGCTTGTCAATTAACATAAATTTGATGATTATTAATTTATATTAACAAATATTAGCTACATAAATTAAAAATTAAACCAAACATTACGTTTTGAAGTGTTGTTTTTGCGAGGGGTTAATTGTCGAATACTTGATGGTACTAAATTGATGGGTTGTGCTAACTTGTTTACTGAAGTATCAACCTGAGTAGGAGTTTCACATTCTGATTTTTTATTAACACCTTCTGAGCAACAACTTTTATCTGCAAATAACAAAAAAGAAAACAAATTTTAAAACATGCAATAATATTAGTTTACTTGATACTTTCTACAAAGTATCATAAATTACCTTTTTGGATAGCATCAACAGTCTGGATTTTTTTTGGCCTTCCAGATTTTCGTTTACTATTAACCAACTCATTAATCGAACCTGATATCAAAACAGATTAAAACATATACATATATATTGTGTTGCTGATATAATAAATAAAACATTTATAAAACAAAGTATATAGCTATTGTAGATAGTTAGTGAGAAACAAACTTCCGGTAATTTCTATGAGTGGGCGTCTTATGGACGGTCTTCCAACAGCTCTCTTGGAAATGTCGATTACAGGTTCAGATGTATTATTTTTTGTAGAATACTAGTAATCTTAAGATCAACCAAGAACAAGAATGAGATGTGGGTTGTGATGTTAGAGAGAAATTAGATGGAAAATGGATGAATGTATATTATGAAGTGTAATGGAAAAATGGAACAACCAACCCTCTCCAAGACTAGGAGAGGGTGTATATATACTACTATGAGGCCGGCCATGGGCTGAGTTGGGCCTCCCATGGACCTTGGGCCGGACTAGATTACTAATCTAATCATGATACTGTCTACGAGCTAAGACTTGTTACAACTTGGAAGTGACCGACACTTTTCGTGTTTCCAACAATCTCCCCCTAAGGGAGGTCACTCCAATTTACAAACTTTAAACCTAGCATACTATGCTTTATCCTTAGTCTTTAGCTCGTTGATTCGTCTGATAGCACACTCTTATATAGCAACCCTAATGCAGATCCTGACCGAATGCCCTTGACCAAGGCAAAAGGTCAA
>BQNB010172584.1:0-13449 GCA_026074375.1 Tanacetum coccineum
GTATCTGAGATCTTAAAAATAAAAAATTAATTTTCAAAATTTAATTCACATGTTAATTTTTCTTAATTTTTCTTAATTTTTCATCAGGTCCAGCTTCTCGTTGTGCTAGAACGTACAAATATTTTTCAAAAGAATAGAATTGATCCAAGCAAGTATACCATTACGTTTTGGCTAGCCTACAATGTTCCCAAGCAGGGGGGCGTATTTGGTGATTGTGGTGTGTGAGTTTGTATACTTTTATATAAGTTGGCGCATGGGTTGTCGTTGGATGTAGATGATCCTGTTGACGTTGCCTTGGCGTATCGAGAGAAGATGGTTCGAATTTTTTTAAACACAAATGTTAACTATAATTTGGTATCACAACATTTGTTTAACATTTTTTTTCATTGCCCTTTTTCTTACTTTAAACCTTGTACCGAATTTGTTTCAAGATTGTGTTCTACTTTAAACCTTGATTCTACTCAAATTTATTTATTAACTTACAAAATGATAAATCAAGAAACACTGAATATTAATATTTAAATAAGTATATATTCATTGAACAAGTAATAAACGTTAATATAAGAACGATAATAGATAGAAACAATAGTATCATCATCATCACTAAGTTCCCTTTTCTTGTCTAAAGTCTTTTAACACTGCTAAGGAACTCTTCTTTTTCACCCGGCCTTTTGAGTACATCATCAATCTCGACGAGAAGGTCCCTAACAAACGCTATATCTTTGTCTTGCAATTCTAAGAAGAATAAAACAGTCGCAATCTTGTTATCCTTCAAATTTGCCTTTGCATCATTTATGGTGGTCTGCCTCGTATTAATACTGGCTTGTAGTTCTCAAACAGCCAACATCAATTACCTCCCTATTGAAAGGTCGGTTTGTATATCTCTGTGGATTACCACATTCAACATATCCCACAAATATCTAGAGTTAGATGTCGCACGTAGTTCGTCAAGTGGTGATTGATTCATCTTTACGTGTATGTTTGTTTCAACAAGATGAGAAAGATGTAAAGTTTGGCTTGTGTATGATTTATTTATATAGTGGTTTTTTTATAAATGTTGTGATTCTTTAATTCATTTAAATCACGTGTCTTTGTAAGATTCATTGATTCTAAACAGTTGTGATGATTCCCGTATAGTCTGGACCCTTTATAAAGCCCTAAAACTTACCCAAAGCCAATAACATTAACAAATTATCAATTACGTAGTATATAATTAGAATTGCCCCTAGGATTAAACTTACTTTAAATTGTTTAAATTATATTAAAAGTACATAAAGAAAAGTCTCACAATCTCATACAAGTACATGCAAATCTATGGATACATCTAAATCTTCACTCTCTTTAAAGTTTTCTCAGAAACCTTCTATTTCTTCCATGGATAATAGCAAAAGGTATGTAAATAGTTTCATTTTTAATTAGTTTACATTGTTGTTCATGTTTTTCAGAGTTTCCTTCCCAAATGTTTGTTTATTGAACTTATGAAGTACGTTTACATATTCAACATATACAGGATTAATGATTCCACTGAAAACTATTCACTTTTTGAAGTGAACTATGATGGTATGTTCGATGAACTACCTTTAAGGTATGCGTATGGAAAAGTTTTACCACTTAAGTTGTCAAACTCAAACAGGATGACTTACTCTGAAATTTTAGACATGCTTGTCTACAAACTAGAATGTGAAATTTGAGCTTTGTTTTATTCTATTCCTAGAAACAGGTTTGACTATGTTGAATGTGACAATGATGTGAAAAAATGTATGATACGGCTAAGTTGTATGGGTTGATCAACTTGTATATTAGCCATTTTCCTTGAAACTTAACATCTTACTATTTTAAAAACTTGACTTTTGATGAGGCTCATGGGGACATACAGTCTAAAGTAACAAGTCATGAAAAACTAAAAAGTCATGGAAATCTTGCTTTGATGACATTTGATGAGAGTCGTTCATGGGAAAAAGAATAATCCATTCCACCACTCCTAAGAACACCACCCCTAAGAACACCACCCCTTAAGAAAAGAAGAAAAGGTATTGCTTTTCAAGGGAAGAATTTGTATGCGGATTTTTTACATGTTGACTGTGTTGATGATCACTTTGATGTTCTTGATCATTGGAGTTATGAGGATGTGTATGGTGGTGGTTACTTTAATGTTAGTGGTTCATTCAAAGGATTTGATTGTACAGAAGAACCTGTGGGTTGTGACGATGGTTCACTTCCGGTAAGATTAAAGATGAATTTGAAAATGAGGTAATTTTGGATGATGTTATGTCTTCTCCACCTAATTTGTCAATGCTATGGAAAAGGAAGGGTAAGAGTAGGGTCAAGTTTACAAGGATAAGAGGAATTATAAAGAGGTCAAAGATGGTTATCTTAAGAATGCGGGTTAGAACAAACTATTGAAGATGTGGGTGATGATCATCTTAAAGATGCTGGTTGTTTATTTAACAATGATATCAAACATCATTGTTAAATATCAACCTTAGTATTTAAGTATGATATTTAACTAGTATTTCCTTTTTTTGTTAGTATGCAAGAAAGTACTATGATAAAGTCCAAGTATGTGCCTATGTACATGTTTTGTATGCTGTGCTAAAACTCCATGGTTGCCTTACTGTTTACTCTAGTTCCAGTTACTGGAAGTAAAGGTTAGATGAAGGTTAGAATGTTCTCTGTATTATATCTAGCCTTATCATAGCTATTTGGTTTTGTTATCTGAGATAGTATGTTTGTTGTTTTTCATTTGTATTAAGAATTGGGGTTTGTCTAATTCTTCTTTGTTAAGTTGTAATTCTATGATTGGTAATAGATGTCATTTGTATGTTAAGTTTGTCCATTAACTTGATGTATTAATGCCATCCTTTTTAACCACATTTCCTTAATCCTTTTACTTGTTTTGATGATTAACTAGAACCGGCAGTAGTAAATAATGCCTAGCAGCATTAACTTTCATGAGCAGTAGTAAGTTATGCCTAGCAGCATTAACTTATACGAGCAATAGTAAGTTATGCCTAGCAGTATTAACTTACACAAGCAGCAGTAAGTTTATGCCTAGCAGCATTAACTTTAAGTTACCAGTATTAACTCCAATTCCATTCTAAATAGCTTTTCCATCATCAAAGTAACATTTTAACTGAAACACTCTCTGTCTATTTTTTATTAGCTCTCTTTCTGTTTTTTAACTTACCACATCTCTTAATTTTTTTACTCACCAAAACACTCTATCTGTTTTCTATTTTCAGCTCACTATATCTCTCAATTCTTTTTCTCACAAAATCACTCTGTCTGTTTTTCTTACACACATCTCTCTTTCTGTTTTTAGTCTCACTAACACAATATTAATTATAACAAACAGTAGTAAGTATTACTAACAGCATTAACATAGCAATATTAAGTATAACTAGCAGCACTAATTATACTTACCAATAGTAAGTTAGCCTAACATAATGTACCCACAAATTATGAAGGAAAATTGTTGCAGCTCATGCAACTATTAGATTTCAAAATCAACATCAAGTTAATTATCCACATAAACATCATAGATTAATTATTGTTATACATCCCACTACTTATAAACTACACAAAAGATTAACAAAAGTTTCAGAAACATCAGGTCAACAGATATGAACAAAAGCTTCACTAAATCCAGTGGAAACTAATACATGCTAATGGTAAACCATCTTCCTTTTGCCTTTACCTGTACCTTCTTGACTTGCAGTAACATGTTGGTTGGCATTTTTATACCAAAATCCTTTTGTATAATTTGTTCCCTAGTTTTTAACGATGCAAGCCCCAAGATACAATTCCTCACTGGAGGTGGTCTTTTAGCATCAACAACATCAGGCACCGACATCACTTTATGACTTGTAACATCTTTTCCAGGTTCCCAAGTATCATCAGAATTCATGCTGTGAGGACTATCATAATCTGACTCTAATATTATGACTTGTACACTATCAACATCACTTTCTACATGTTTACCTCTAACAACACCTTTTGAACATGAACCTTTTTTCGAAAATGATCATTTTTTGAAGACTGAATGTTTGTTTCCTTTAGAATAAACTGATGTTCTCCCAGGTTTACCTCTAAAAACATTTCCTTGATCATCTAAACTAGAATCATCAAAAAAATTTAAATCCTTGAAAGGTTTAGTTTTTGTAGATTTTGAGCATGAAACGTTTTTTGTAGTTGAACCTTTTCTTCCTTTAACACTAACAGAATTTGAGGTATTTTTTGCAACATCTTTTCCAGGTTCCCAAGTATCATCAGAATTCATGCTGTGAGGACTATCATAATCTGACTCCAATATTATGACTTCTGCACTTAACATGTAGTTTATAAGTATAACAACATGAAACCAATCATCTGTTAAATTATGCTTCAATATCGATCCAAACACCCCTTTAACATTCAATATAATGTTGAACAAAACAAACATAGAGTTGTTTGGTATGCTAAACTAGTACAATTCATTATAAATCATTTTTAACATGGTATAACTATACTATAAAGGGAATTAGGGTTCATTCATATAAATTATAACTGGAAAGGTGTGTTTGGATGAATAAAGTGTCCTTTCCTAAAGTTAACGTTCTTCATAGTTCTACAAATACAGAAATGAACTTACCTGTTACCCTCTGTTTTTTTTCGTACTCTCTTTGCAAAACGTTTACTTTCCAGTCTGCCATTGATCTTTGATAATTTGATCTAGGTTTGTTTGTGGTTGTAGGTAGTTAAGGCTGAAAGAGTAAAGTAAATATTGCCATTAGAACTTGTAAAAAACTAATACATTTACTCAAACGAAACAACCCATAAGTTTGTACTTTTGTAATACAACCCAATAGTTTTGACTTTTATAAATTAGTCCACATAAGGCCCATTTACCGCGTAAGCATAGTTTACAAGGTAGGGTTTGGAATTTTCTTCTAAATTTCATTTACTCAAATTGTTTATTAATGGTGTATCCTGAAACGCCAGCTTAAATCCCGCCCATTGATGGTAGGCTACATGTTTTTACAGTAAAAAATATCATTAATATACCCCCTATTAGTACACTGACTTCATCAAACCCTCTAGAATTAGTCTTTTATGCTTCTATTATGAATGCTTTGGGGATATAGTTATGCGATTGTCCTCCCTAAAGAGATTTGTTATTGTTTATGCTGGTAGTTGTTATCAAGTTTTAGTTATTTGTTTCCTTTCATTGTTTTGTGTGATTTAAAATTGCAAATGACAGTTATAATTTGTTCATCTGTATTACAGTTAACTTCACTATGACATAGACCACTTCTACAAAGATTAATAGTAATGCAGATGTCGTGTTCACAGGTTTGCTTGCTTTACTCCTGCTATATGAATCATAGCTTTGTTAATGTGTTTTTTTATGCACACACTACTATTATGTTAATAACATTAGTGGAAAAAGGATGAGTCCTTTAAGAAAAATAAGTACTTAAGTTCATAGAGTTCACACGAAAGCCTTAAGAAATCCAAGTTAAAAGTAGAAAAATACAAACTGATAGCATCCACCACATTCATAAGACACTTGACGAACCAGAGTTCTAGCAACCTTAACCTGCATAAAACAACATCGTTCAAATATTAGGGTTCATGAAAAAATACATTGCAGAATGAAAAAAAATTATACATAAACTTACCAGCTTACAAAAACTATGCTAAGAACATATGATACAGTTCACGATCAGGGTAAGGTAAAAGAATTAGAGATTCTTTGTACTGCCCAATGAAGAAAGATCCAGCAACTCCTTGGATACCATGAATGCGACATATATGATTGGTCACTCCCTCATTCGAGTAAAATCAAAGGTTATGATGAAGAATGATATAGGGCCTGGAATAGGTAATCCTTTACCGATAGTAATACACCAACAAGGGCGACAAAACCACACATACACATTCAAATCCATGAATGAGACACATGCGATTGCTCACTCCCTCATTCGAGCAAACCAAAGGCTAGGGATTAGGCATGAGAAATATTTATAATTGGTGTAAAACAAAAGAACAAAACAGATAGATTAAGTCTAAAAAGTAAAGAATAATGTTGCTATCTACTTTCCCGACCATGCCCATGAAAAAGACACAAATCATGACTCGTTTATGCTAGCAGTACTAAGTTACACTAATTGTAACTTTTATACTAACAGTGTTAACTCTTATACTAATAGTAGTAACTACTTGGTATATTTTCAGTCTTCATCTCTGAGGAGTCTTAACTTCTACTGGCAGTTGTAACTCCATACTAACTGCACTAAATTATACTAAACGTAGTAAATAGCAGTAGTAACATTACACTACCAGTACTAACTACTTAGCATAATTTTCTTTAATATCATCAACAGTACTAAGTTATGCTTGACAGCACTAATGTATACCTGAGTAGTAGTAACTCTAAGAATCATCTTAAAGTCTTTTAATCCTAATAATCCTCCCCTAAACTTGATGTTCATCTTCTGAATCTTCAAGTTTCTTCATTAAAAGTCTTCACTATCATCAGGAGGTTGCTTTCAAACACTTTACTCTGGTACATAGCCTTCTTTAAGCTGTCTCTTGACCAATTTAAGAAGTTCATAAGCCATTTTACACTCATAGTCAACTTGAAGCTTCACATCATTGAACATCTGATGTAGTGTGTTGTATGTAAGTGGATACTTCTTCTCAACCAATAGATAATATTGTAGGGATTGTATTGTTACACAGTAAACTCCATAAGAATCAAAAAGCTTCTAGTTATTCACTTTAGTTAATCCTTGTTGCTTCTTCCATATACTATCTTCAAAATGATGTTCAAACATGGTCTTCAAGGTAAGAAATAAGTAATTATCCATGTAATTCTCTGGCTCTGTCTTCTTAAATCTATCCTTGACTATATTCTAAAGAACTTCTAAGTCTTCTCTGTTAAAGTTTTTAAGCATTTTTACAAAAGTTAAATACATCTGAGAATTACCACCTGCTCTGATAATTTGGAAAAAGCTTTTCTTCCCTTCCTTGTAAATCTTATAGTCAACAATGTTTGGAGATCTGGTAGATAACGGTGTAGCATCAACAGTCACATCATCTCCATCTTCTGGAACTATTTCAAAACATTGATTAAGCCCTTCAGATTCTTTTTCTTCCTCTACATGCTCATCTATACTCTACTTCTTAGCCTTTTCCTGCTCTAATTCTTCACCTGCTCTTTTAGTACTGCTTTCTTGCTCTATATCTACTTTAGCTTTCTTTGACCCTTCTACCACATCTGAATCCATATGAACAAATGTATTTACCTGTTGATATATTTTGTCAAAGAGCTTCTGAATTTCTTCATAACACATTCCCTTTAGCTGATTATGCTTGTATCTACCTATATTCTTTAGGTATCTACACATTCTATTCCTTATATGAGCTTTAGTAGGTGGTTTACTCCTTTGTTCTGCTGCTCTTTGTGCTGCAAAAACCTTTTTCTTTCAGCTATCATCTCTACTAACATTTTAGACTTTCGTTCAATGGAGAATTGTTCTTGTTCTTTAGTTTGAAGTCTTGCAGCTAGTTGCTCATCAGCTTCAATCATAGCTTGAATGTTATCTAATTCTTCAATAATTGCTGCTCTGCTAGCTTCTTCTTGTGCATCTCTTTCTCTTTGCACTCTTTCCAACTCAGCTTGCTCTTTAGCATGCAGTCTAAATGCATATTCTTCATCAAGTGCAATTTGTTCTTTCTTTTTCAATGGCTTTTTAGGCGTAACCATTTTTCCTTCACTTATATCTTTGCTTGATGGTTGTGCTGTTGTTATTGTTTTTGTTGTTGTTGTTGTCTTCATCATTCCTCTCCTCAGTCTCATTAACCAATGTAACTTCTGTATCTTGGTCAATGGCAACAATCTTCTTCCCCTGGTTGAATGCATCCTCCTGAGCACCCAAACTTTCTTCATAGGATTCCACTCTCCTTGAACTACCAACATTGTACTGTCTTTTAGATTTGTAAATTTTGGACCTTGTTTCTTCTCCAGATTCTTAATTCTCTCCTTCAATTTAGCAATCTCTGTAGCTTGAGAAGTATTTACATTTTCCAAGGCAAGAACCCTACCAGACAGTTTTGTACAAAGGTTCATTAATTCATGAAGTTGCATTCTATCCTCACCACTTTGAGGTGGATCACAGGAAGGGGTAGAGACATGTTCCTGATGAGTAGTCTTAGTGATAAGCTCTGTAGGACCACTGTCCTTCCTCTGTTTTCTTCTTGACTTTTTCTTTTGAGGTTTTGAGGATGATGGTTGAGTAATAATGGGTGTAGAATGGGAATCAGTAGGAGCAGCTGAATCTTCACCCATATCTTTTGAAGCTTGAACCATCATAGATTGAAACAAAGGGGTGACCCTACCAGAAAAACCCTTTCCTTCCCTCTTCATATTGGCAAAAACCTTCTTAGTGTGCGAAGATATAACATAAATCCCATTATGTTTGGACATTCCCTCAACTTGTTTGTCCAGGAAGACTTGCACAAACCTTGGATACATAAGAAACTTCACTCCACCCTCCAAGTTCTTTATCATATTGTCAAAAATGTACTTGGAGAAGTTGAAATTTTGGTTTGTGGCAAGACATATGATAGCAGATGTCATAGTGCTACTAAATTCATTTCATGCTGTTTTTTTAGCACTAAGGCATTGCAGTATGGTATGGATGAGAAATTTCCATTAGGGTAAAAAGTAAGCTTTATAGAATGTAAGCTTTTGAGTAAGATTTTCATACCCCATGAGTGTAAGATGTTCAAAAATTATATCATTTGGCAGACATTCAGTACCTTCAGCATCATCCAACTTAAGATCACTCCATATACTCGTCTCATTGATGATCACCTTTTTATTATCAACTAGGGCTTGTATTTGACGTTCCCATTGACTGTCTTAACCTTGGTGGTTATCCAGAACTGTTCAATACATGATTCATATACTGTAGGATTAACCGTTAACGCATATTTGATAGAATTTGCATTCAAAAAATCTATAATGCCTTCAAACCCATTACTTTCTTTGGGTTTCTCCAAAAAGGTAACTAAATTATGGGTTTTAGCAAACTTTGGGCTCGACATTGTGATGGGTTTTGATGAATAAAGATGAAATTAAGTTAGGGTTTATGATTAGAGAGTAAATCAAAGTGTAAAATCGATCGAATAAGTAATTGAAACCCTTAATCGAAGTATTTATGAAATCACCCTCAACAACATTAACTTGAACTAGCAGCATTAAGTTAAGCCTAACAGTATTAACTAACCTAGCAGTAGTAAGTTATGTTTGGCAGCATTAACTTATACCTAACAGCAGTAAGTATATGCTTAGCAGCATAAACTAATAGTTGCAGTAGTAAGTTTATGCTAAGCAGCATTAACTTTAAGATACCAGCATTAACTTCAATTTCATTCCAAAAAGTCCTAAACATTGAACTTTTTGCGTACATAACGCACAAATTTTTTCTGACTTATATTATTTGGGAGTAATACACCACATTTGATTTCTTCATAAACAAAAATAACCTTGAATTTTGGGGAAGAAAGAGAGCTCATTGAGTTGAGTTTTACATGTAATGACTATACCCATACTTTAGCCATTAATACCCACACCTACTAGTCGCCATATCTACTAAAGTACAAGTCGCCCTATTTACTAAAGTACAAGTCGCCCGGGAATTTTAATTTTACTCAAAAACACATACAAGTACTAAGCAACCAAATTGTACTTTTATAAGTACAAATATTAATTGTAATATTTTAACTATTAATTGTTACAAGGGTTAAATAAGCCAATGAAACCAAAAAAACCTTGAACGTTTTGCAAGTAACAAAATGTCAAAATAAACCTTGAACGTTTTGCTTTGCTTATGCTGTTAGATTGGACATTGTGAATCTTCCAACATTGAACAGATATACATGTTTGTGAGAATATCATATAAAACCTTCAACGTTTTGCAAGTAACATGTGACTTATGCTGTTAGATGGGACATTGTAAATCTTCCAACATTGAACAAATATGATAGGGGATTGATTGGTTCCAAAATGTTAACATAACATAATAGTTTAAACATACATCCAAATACTTACATGTTGTTCAAAGTTAAACTACCATGAAATTCAATAAGTTTGAAACAATGAAAACATAATTAAGAAATTTAAACAAAGATATATTGATAGCATCCACCACATTCATAAGACACTTGACGAACCAGAGTTCCAACAACCTTAACCTGCACAAAACAACATCGTTCAAATATTAGGGTTCATGAAAAAAATACATTGCAGAATGAAAAAAAAATTCTACCTAAACTTACCAGCTTATAAAAACTATGCTAAGAACATATAATACAGTTCACGATCAGGGTAAGGTAGAAGAATAAGAGATTCTTTGTACTGTCCAATGAAGAAAGAACTAGAAACTCCTTGGATACCGAGGTTCTGAAGTGTTTGTGTTGATATATTCAAAACTTGTACAGAATTAGCAAGTTGGTAGGGGCCTGGTACTTCAACTATTGGTAATGATATTTCATCCATAGTAAAACCAAGTAACTTAACATAATTAGGGGTGGGAATGGCGAAAAGTAAGGTAAAGGATGTTAAAGATGTAACATCAACCAATACAGACCAACCACAAAAAAGATAGCAATCAGTTTCATCGGTGATTCCAGATAATATCAGAGAGTTTCCAATACTTGAAAGACACATTGGGACTGTTAAGCCGTCTCTAAAAACAACATCTATGTCGTGTACTTAGAACGAGTGGCCAATCAAATCAAATGAAAAAAGTAAGTATTTTTTGAACACAACGTGACCATCATCACTAACAAATCTTTCATGACCAACCCAAAAGATTAACCGACCTACAACCACCTGCGATGAGCGTTTGAATCTGATAGATTCCCTAGGCAAATAGTCATTATCAAGTTTCTTCCAGTCCATACTGCTCAAAGTAAAGACGGACACAAACCAATTTCCATGTCCGCCGCGAGGGTATGAAACCTTTATATTGGTTGGGTCTAAAGTGTCTCGATGGACACTAAAACCTAAAAGGATTTTATCACTCTTGGGTTGACTATTGAAGGCAGTGACTAGAATATTATTATATCTTTTTATAGATGGGTTCCATAGACTACAGCATATACTAGGGATACCATATGAAAAATACCATATCCTGTGACAAGTGCCAACTAGCAACAAATTTGAGTCATTCACAACTGTTACTAGTGGGGAGTATGTTAGATTATGATCAAAGGATAACATGTAACTAGGAAGAGACTGATTATACCTTAAGATCATACAACAATCGTTACTGCTACGAATACCGTAAGTTTTCTGAAAGTTGATGAAGTCTATGCAAGACTTCCATTCTTTGGAAACAGTACGAAACCGAAGTATAGACTTTACGGGAAGTCTTTTCATGATATAGATTTGTATATCAAAGGGTATGTTATCTGACATTTTTTTAATCTCTAATGATTATTTAGCTAAAGGATGAAGTTGGGTAAAGTTTGTAAGTATTTATTGTGGTGGGTGTTGGTGGAAAAGAAGATATAGCTTGACCATTAATGAGAATCAATCTACTTAATTAAATAACTATTTTAGGATGTACCTTAGTGTACTTGATATGAATCTACTAAAAATATAGCATATAAATTAAATAAGGAAAAAAAAATACTTTTGTAGTTACCTTAAACAAATAATGATGTTTTTTCAACTAGAATCTTGTGGTTCCAAAAAAATTCCAACATCCTTTCATGATAGGCTAACGCTGTTTCAAGAGGGGAGATTGCATATATGTTACAGCTTTTCAGTTTTGTATGATTTGTTCTTCAATAGTAAGAAAAATAAGAAAACATAATAAGAACATAATTTATTAATTTACCAAAATCAAGAAAACACCCAAAAAAAGAAAAATAACAATTACTATAAAAATAAAAAATATATATATCGAGTGTGATCTAGATCTTCAATCCAGTAGCCCCACATAAGGGACACTCATTCTTACGTAACAAGAAATTTTTAACACAAACTTGATGAAACTCATGTCGACAATCCAATGTCCCTATGCTCTCGTTTTTTCCATACTCCTTCATACAAATACTACACTGGCCATCCATCTTATCCTCTCTTACGCTCACTTGTAGATGCTTTTCAATCTTTTCTACTTGTTCTTTTACTTGTTGAATATAATTGTGATAACTGACCATCACTAGTTCAATAATTGAGGTGGGAACATTGTCCTCATACATACGGTGGAAATCGGAGAGTACACTGGTTAATTCGGGAATCGGATCAGGTTGGGACATGTTAAAGCGCAGTAAGTACTCAATCATCTGAATAGGACTTAACGCCATGAATGTTGGATCGTCAAAAAGAGCATCCATCTTCGAACCAGAAAATCTTGATTATGATAAAAACAAAGAATGCGAGAGAATAATGAGGAAAAGAATGAAAGAATTGTAAACCTAATGTGGTGTATATATAGTGTTTCTGTAAGTCGGTTTATTGTTTTTCTATAAGATATTGGGCTTTATACTTTAATGTTGTTGTAAGGTACTCCGTACTATGGTTCATCAAACAAGTGGGCCTAAATATATAGACTGTAGAGGTGTTGATCGGTTCGGTTATCGGGTTGTTCGGTTAATTTTTTTTTGACGTCAACCAGAAAACCGAACCGAACTAGAATTCAATCGAACCGAACCGAAAACCGAATTTAAATTCGGTTCGGTTTTCGGGTTGACCCGAATAACCCGAATTTCACTATTTATTTAAGAAAAAATTAAAAATTACATAGATATTTAGCAAAAAAAAAATATTTCAAACAAAAAAAGTGTTTTTTTATATTAGGATAAAATTTCATTGATATTTACATATATGAAAATATATAAAAAAGTATATAAATTCGGTTTTCGGTTAAGATTGTCAAACCCATATATCCAACAACCCGAGAACCGAATTAGTTGTTCGGTTCGGTTTTGATTTAATTTTTGGTTTTTGGTCACCTTTGGATTTACCGATACATAAAGTAGCTAGTTATCAATCGATTTCGTCTTGATTTCAATCAATAAAAAAAATTAATACTAGCGAGTTTCCCATCTAGGGTAAAATCTATATATATTTTCAAACGTCATTATTTAAATGAGGATAATGGGCAAAACATCTAACTCCCCGAGCTAAGCTATTTAATACGCGGAATGCTACATCCACATAAGTTTTAAAAAAGAAAATCCACAAAATGATGTATGAGTTGATTTGTGGATGCATATATGAAAAGAATAAAAAGGATGAGAGATACTACCAATAGTTTTTATGACACATCATTTTATAGATTGTCTTTGTAAAACTTATGTGAATGTAGCACTACAACAAAATGGGGGTTTAGGGTCGACATTTTCGACCCTAAACTACAAAGCTAGTCGACCCAAATTACTTAGGGT
>BQNB010172587.1:0-13448 GCA_026074375.1 Tanacetum coccineum
TTCCCAGGTAGTCAATGGTATTCAAGATTGTCACATGGCACCCAAAAGGTCTTATATAGCTTATGATTGGTATTTTACCAGTTATAAATTCATAAGGTGTCTTGTTTTGAGGTTTGGTCACTAATACCCTATTAAGGACATAGCAAGCAGTACTAACTGCTTCAGCCCAAAAAGGTGTTAGGTAAAAATGAATCTGCTAGCATTGTTCTAGCTGCTTCAATTAGGGTCTTGTTTTTCCTCTCAGCAACTTCATTTTGTTGTGGAGTTCTGGCATTACTGTATTCCCTCTTGATCCCTTTTGACCCACTGAATTCATTAATGTCCTTGTTCTTGAATTATGTACCATTATCACATCTAATAGTTTTAACCTTTTGATTTAATTGGTTCTCAATTTGTCTTATAAAGTCCTTAAGGATTCCACCAGTTTCATCCTTAGTTCTTAAAAAGAACACCCAACTAAAATTGCTCCAAAAGCAACAGGGCCACCATTATAGTCTTGATATTCAACAAGGTAGGCTTTATTCCCAGTCATGTGCCTGGAACATCCACTATCAACAATCTCTTTGTTCTTTAAAGCTTTTTGCGGATCATCCTGCACATCAAATAAGAGAAATTAGTTTCTCTTAGGGACCCAAGCCATTGCTGACTTGGGTCTGCCTAGTGGATCTTTAAAATTAACATGTTTACTAAATTTTGATCCACTATTGTATTTGGAGACTTTGTTTCAGTAATGTCTTTTGGGTCTCCAATTACAACCTGCTGAGGCCTTAACAGCAGTTTCCCTATAGCCCCCAACAGCACTAACTGTTTTGTCCCCAGCAATATTTAATTTAAAATTTGTAAAATTTGCTTTTGGTGTTGTTGTTCTATTAAATGGCCTTTTAATAGGTGAATGAGACTTATAAAAATTATTTCTTGGTCTGATTTCATTCACAATGGGTTTGGCAGTATTAACTTTTCTAGCAGTACTAGTTTCTGCTGCTTGACTAGAAGGATTTTGTCTAGCAGCATTAACTGGAAATTTGTTTTAGTTAGTACTGCTTTTGGAACAAATTTGTTTTGGTGATTCAATCTTTGCATGTTGCTCCACACTGGTCTATTCTCCCCTTGACCAGTACCCTTACCCTTTTGTTTATTCAATTCAACCTGTTTAGCCATTCTTTTCTCTTTTGTTCAATTCAGCTTGTTTAGCCATTATTCTTTTCTCATGAAAATCACAATCTCTAATAAGATGGCTAAACCTACCACATACAAAACATGCCTTTTTACTAAACTCATATCCCAAACCCAAATTTTTTTTTAGACATTAAACCACTACAATCCTTTTTGTTAGGTTTAGGATTTTGACTACATGTGTTTTGTTCTTTAACAGTTTGCTTAGGAGTTTTTACATGTTACAGTTTAAAAAAGCCAAAAACTAGGTTGTTCATGTTCTTTTGTGGGTAGTAAGAGGACACTTGTTCATCTATCACTATCTGGATTCATACTCCTCTATGATAGGAGCATCGACCCAGACTTTTAGGTTGACCTTACTACTTTGGGTTCATTGACACTGGTTCAGGCATAGATTTACGGTTTCTTCACTAGAATTGGATTCACAAGATTGAAGTCCTGCTCTTGAGCATCAGTTCACAAGGTTTAGATTGCTTTAGACCGTCTGTAAATGCAGATCATCAATTTCAACATCAGGTCCTGAAGGGATTGTATATCCATGTTATTGGAGGAGGGACTGCATGCATCCCCTCTGAATATCTAATCTTCTTACAGGACCTTCTTCTATATCACTAGACCTGCTGTAAAATACACTTTTAAAACTTCATTTTCATAACTTAAGACACCTTTATTCATTTGATTTCCATACCCAAGCCCAGCTTTGTCCCTAGCACTCATCTGACTAGTTAGCAGAATATTAAGATTTTTAGAAGAGTTATGCCATTTTTCTACTTTAGCTTTCAATTCTTCTTTTTCTTTTTCAGCTTCTGCCAATAGTTTCTTATGATATGTGAGCACATCAGTTTTATCATCTAAATCAATTTTCATAAACCTAATATTTTCCTCATACCAAAGTTGATTTTGTTGATGAGCAACTAATTGTGCTTCTACCTTCTTTAAAGCTTGAGTTAATGCCTGAATTTCTATATTGGCATCACCAAGTTGTTCCCTCTGTTCGACATATAATTTTTTAAGTTTAGCATAAGATTCTTTACACTCTTTTGAACAAGAAGTTACCTCAGTGTCAGAGCCTGAATTGCTGTAAGCCATCAAAGCATAGTTCTCTTGCCCATCTTCTGAGTGACTGGTCCAATCAACACCTTCTCCATCAAGAGTTACTAAAGCTTTAGGTTCCTCCTATTTTCCAGGTCTCCTTCCACTGTCTTTAGCTTTGTACCCAGTGTATCCAGCATCTCTCCTCCTACTATCTTGATTCCCCTTAGATTTGCATTCTCTAGTAAAATGCCATGTCTTGTGACAATTATAGCACTCGACTTTGGCCTTATCAAAGCCAACTGGTTCCTTGGCATCAAACTGTAGCTTTCTTCCTGTCTTTTTGTAGAACTTCTTCAGTCTCATGGAAATCATGGCCACTTGCCATTTTAAATCCATTTCTTCTAAATCGAACTCATCAAGTTGTTCCAAATCCTCATGATCCAATTGTGGACCACTGGATTGATTAGCAAAGAAGGAGTACATGAGTTCATCAGTGTATGAAGAAGAGCCTTCCCTTTGAGGGTTATGGCCAGAAGAGCTAGAAGCACCATAAGCAGTACTAACTTCATTAGTACTACTAATGTTCTCATAAATAAATGCCACATTCTACGTGCTAGAAGATGATGCAGTGGAGCCTTTAACATCAGGCTCAAAAACTCTAAGATTATTATACAGATCATCAAAACTAAGATTGTCCACTCCTGGCTTGGTCCTCATGATTAAGGAAATTTGAGATCAGGCAGAAGGTAGAGACCTAAGGAACTTCTGATTTGCATCTTCAGTGGGTGAGGACTCCTGCACCTATTGAATCTTAGTTGACTTTAAGACTCTGAAACCTATCATTAGCCTTTAGCAGCCCTTCTAGAGTTTTGGTAAAGAGAAGCTTTAAAACAGTTGCTTTAGGAATATACTTTTGCATCTTCTTTGATTTATCATTATACTACCCTAAAAATTTTCATCAAAATGCAAACCTATTTTACTATTATCACAATTATACGGGGAAAATTTTTGCTTTATTACATTACTTATATATCTCAGTATGTCATAACTAAAGTAGACGAGCTCACGCAACCTATCTATGACAATTCTATTTAATTATATGTCAAGCATCAGCATAATATATCAAGTCAATATTCATAATATCATTTTTACAACAAGTACATTCATCCCTATAATGTACATTCGCCACATATATTCAAAACGGGCTTTAAACCATTATCGTATGCCTCTAAACCCTAATTTCATAAAGGGTTAACATCTAAAGTGAATGCACAAGCTAGTAAAGCATATGTACAAGTAATATGATACCTCATATGAGTATACATTCTAAGGTACAAGTCCTTAAAAGCTCAATATACAAGTCATTAAGCTTTGATCTCAAAAATAGACGTTTTACCTCCGTTTGTCATTCTTATTTCTTCACACACTAAGCAAGTTACTACACTCATTTTACAGTATATAAACCCTAAATATTCCATTCATAAGCTTTTATACATCTTTTTGCACTCAAAACCCTAATTCAAAAGTCAGAAACCCTAACCCGATAAATACTACACAATGACCCATTTCTTCATTTTTATCCATTGTAAACCTAAACCAATACTAAATAAGTTGTAATAACTTTTTTATCAATTTTATCAATCCTATTCAATCAGTATTTCATCATCACTTCATCATTGTACTTCACTTGTACGTAAAACATTTCCTAGAAACCCTAAAAGTACCTAATTGGGTTAATTTAACCGGTTTACTCGTTTTTCAAACCATTCTAATCACTAAAATAACCCAACACGTGGCCATTGTAAAACTCATTAATAGAGTTTACAATATCATTATCTAATCATTTAAATTGGCACATGTGCAAGAATTCAAAGCTTAGGAAAACCTTAACGAATCCAGAAAACCTAATTATGCCCTAATTTATCATTTGACCGGTTTATTCATTTTCTACACATTTTAACTCAAAACACCTGATAAAACTATTATTATTTATCCTTAATATTACTACCTAGGGGCATAATCTATCAATCTTGACCCAATGTACAAGAAATAATAATACCTAAGAAAAGTCAAGGAAAACCTAAAACGAGCCCTATTTGAACCCGTGACCTCATTTCTTCAATTTTAATCCGTTTTAACCCAAACAAATTGCTAATCTTTGCTAATTACTTTAATCCCAGACCTTAACAACCTATTTCATCTACTCCTTAAATTATTATTAAACACAATGTACTAGAAAGTCTCTTGGAAAACATGTCGAGCCCAAAACAGAACTCTGCGGCTAAACTTGACCATTTTGACCCATTATAAGACCCATCCATGTGGAAAAGATACTTACCTGAACTCCTTCTAGAAACCCTTAAGCAGATTACCCACCTTCTTTAACAATCCCTTGGTCAAAAATAAAGCCACATGACCCCCTTGATGACTCATTTCAGTCGCGGCTGAAGTACCACCACAAAAACCCTTCTAGTTGCTTTCTAGCATCCATCACTCATCCATACTCACCCCCTAGCTTCACCACATCATGTACTAGACCTTCCAAGTGTCTCACATCAGATTCATGAGCTTCCTTAACCTCCTTGATCTCAAACTAGTATAAATAGAGCTAGAAACCTTCACTTCAATCTCATCCCCCACTCTCTTATCTCATACCCATTATAGGCAGCAATACTTTGCTCCCTTATGATCCTAGGATCATTAAAGAAGTTTAAGAAGTGAAGCTTTGAATAATTTAAGCCCCAGAGTAAAGATACAATGCGTACGAGTAGAAATACTACCCGAAACAACCCATTTCCACCATTTTTGATCATTGAAGCTCAAACCCAGGTTTTGAATGTTCTAATTCTGCTACTATACCCTTATAATGTTCATATTATCCTAAATATACTCTTTTTAAAGTTTCATAACTCAATTCATGCTCATTTTCCATTTTGATCCAAAACCGTACACCCGAAACCCTAATTTCGTGTTTTTCTTAAAACTAAATGTTATAATGGTTAAATATTGTTATAATCTATCCTATCATGCTTAAATAATGTTAAAATAGCCACTTTATTGATTAATGAAGGAATTTGAACTTAAAACCCGTGCGTTTACGTTTTGAAACCCTAATTTGACCCGTTTTGCTTCCTAGCCTAACGAATCGTTATTTTAAACTTGTGTTGCGTTAAAACTTCATATTTTAGTTTATTATAACTTATAAATGTCTATTGTATGTTTAACTATGATTGCATGGGGGGGCAAAATTTTGGACATGTTTTGTAAAATTATAATCATGCAAGGGGGGTGTATATTAGTAACTTAGGAAACTTATAACTAAAAGGGACTAAAGTGTCATTTTATCAACGTTAGAAACTCAAGGATCTAATTATGTCACTTTTCAAAGCTCCAAGGTTTACTTGGTTTATCTTTCAAGTTGAGGGACACAAGTCGTATAATAAGTGCAAACTCCAAGGGCCTATTTGCAATTTTCTAAACCCTGGGTCTAAAATGTAACATTTTGAAAAGTGTTAAAATCATATTTAAATACCTTGACCAGACATAACTTTAATTAAGCTTCTCTTGCTTAACATTTCCGATATTGTTTTAAACGCTTAAAAGCGATGATATGTATCACAATATTAGGGAGCTTCTATTTAAGGAGTTTATCTTGGTATTTTGTTCTGACTGTGTTGTTTGGGTTTACGATTTATAGTGCCCTAGCTCCTTCAAACTTTATGAATGGAATTCTGAATTATGATTGCCGCCGACGGTAAATAAAATAATTCTAAACTATTTTCAATCAAACTCATAACTCCTAAAACTAAATTCTAGATGACAATATTCATAAGACTCAACATATTTACTCAGGTTGCTGTGACGTGGCTATTTACTATCATTTTACTATATCAACATTCTCCGGTTAAGATTGTGATAAGGTCGTCAGCTTTCATTTCAGAATAATTATTACATCTACATATCAGGTGAAGTTCATAACCTCGCCTTTACTTATTTAATGTTTTATAAAACCCCGCGAGGGGGGATACTATGATTGTTACAAACTCTTTTACATACTCGTTTATCTTCATAACCATGTGATTACTGTTCAAAGAATTATACATGCTTAAAGCAGGAATACTAGTGTTTTTAAGACTATATTCTAACCTGATATACATGACAATTAATGTCTAAGTTTTCTATTGCCAAAAGTCATATTATCAGGGGACCATTATTCACTTTCGGTTGTTGACGCTAATATTGTTTGATACGATCTATCGGGATTGACGAATTCCTGCTTGTTGTTAGCCGGACTTAGGTAACCAAACACACTATATTTGAATTTCGTAGGTATTATGGCCAAAGTACTACACCGAGGGCATTATCTCTCTATCCTCTTCTCTCTCTCTCTCTCTCATCTATATATATATATATATATATATATATATATATATATATATATATATATATATATATATATATATATTATATTATATCACATCATTTTGGTATTTATATTACACTAGGCGTTTGGGGTGTGCCATGAGCTTAGACCAGGACTAAACCAGACTATACTATACAAGACATGACCAACAGCAATAAGCAAGAGTAATTCCTATTACTATGATAAAAAAAAAAAATTTTAAACAATTTTTTCGTTTTTTTGGCAAAATTATTACAAATAACGGGTATATGTAATAACGTGACCAAGATCGATAACAATAAATTTTCATAATATATTGTGTTTGTACAATATCTTCACTATGACTTGTATTCAAACTGTTATGTCAAACCTTATGAATTTTCACTAACCTTTGTTTGTTTTGTGACTTTTTAGCATGTTTATCTCAGGTTATTGAGCAATATACGGCACGGAGTGGCATGGACTCGAAGATGGCTAAAACTTATTATCATTCACATTGTATGTAACTAGATTTTGGGACCTGCCTTTGTTAAAAACTCTGATTGATTGAATGATAATTGTATCTTTTGAATCAAACGTCTTTTTGGGTCGTTTTCGTGGATTATGATTTGTTGTTTCCATTGATAGTAATACCACATTATTATCTTCCGCTGCTATATTGTAAATATTGGGTGTTACAGATTGGTATTAGCGCCATGGTTATAGAGCAACAAGGTCAAAAACCTTTAAACTATAAAACTCATTTCATCTTTTCAGCCATCAAAGTCCTCTCGTGCCACTACATTCCGGACAAGTATGTAAATATACATATTATTATCACAATTACATAAATAACTTATGTTATCTACAAACTTAGGTTTGTTAATAAAACATGTCGTCTCCCATCAGCCTCTACTTCGATATTGAGGAAGATTTTCCTCTATGAATATTCTTAACTATACTTCAGTCTCATCGGATTATTTCCCAGCTTCATCGGAAAGCAGATCTTTTAACTCTTCAAGAAACTTACAGATAATATAATCCCAATCAGTATCTCACCTTCTACAATAATCCTTGTTGAAGGACTACAAGCAATTTATGCTTAAGGAATTACCATATTTCTCACATATCCTATTACTCCACCAACTATTTTAACTCCATCTCCGATATTACCACCTTTACTACTATTTAATCCTCGATATTTCTTATATTCCTGAAGAACCTATACCACCAATATGAAGCGAATCCATTCCCCATCTTCTTCCTCAACTACGTTATTTTAATTCAGTCTCGGAATTCAACTTATAATTTGTTATCACCGTCTTCCTTAGTTTATACTTCTATCCCTCCTCAAGTATTTGAAATAGGAAAATGTTCAGATAAGATGTATCTGAAAACTTCATGAGAAACACGTCAAAGATATCATTGATTTTTAGATGAACTATATCTTCACCGCATTGAGAGAATAGAAGAAGGACGTATAAATGGTAACGAACTGAAGACTGAACTCAAGGAAAAATATTATTCAGATTGTCAAACTTCAAAAGAAGCGGTTAAACCTTTCTAAAGTCTACTTGAGGACAAGTAGGATTCAAGTGGGGGGATATTTGATATCATCAAATAATGTCATATTTTATCATCATTTATCCCGTACTTTTTACCTACTTTTATATAATTATTGCATGACTTGGTACTTAATTGCTTTAAAGTTGATAAATGCAGTAATTCAGGAGTAACTTGTGAAGACGAAGCAAAAAAGGCGCAATTCTGGAACTAAAATGAAGATATTTGAAGAAATCTATAAAGTGCTACTATACGCCATATCCAGCAAATAAGATACGGCGTATTAGCGCCAGCTCAACACAAGAAACCTGTAATGATCAATTCCCGATCCGGCGTATCCACTACATTACTATACGCCGTATGCACAGCTGTTCATCGGTCAAAGATACTCATTTAATATGATTGATGGTAATTATCTTGATTGATTTGATCTTATCGCGGACTCCAAGGAAATTAACCCTATACGCCGTATGCCGCTTACCGCATACGGCGTATCCAGGCGATTTTCAGACACTCTAAATACGAGGCTCAAATACGAGTTTCATTGTGCAATATCATATTCTCTGTATAGTATACACTAGAGTTCGAATTTCAAAAGCCAAGAAGAGCAACCAAGGTCAAGCATCAACCATAATTCAATAGAAGACATCGCGTAATTCCTATTTTCTTAATCATTTAATTTTTAATTGTTTGATTACGCTTGTATGATTATGATGATTGTGGGCTAATACCCTCAGGTATTAGCCATGTTTATGAAGATTATTATGTTTGGTTTGATTTAATTCTGGCTTGTTTAATTTATCCTTGATTGTTTAATTATGTTTATCGCCTATACTTGTTTATGTGCTTGTACATGCGACCTATCATTCAACTGGGTCTATAGTGAGGATTCTTAACACAGAGAATCTAGATGCCGGGATAGTCTACCATGTTGTGTTCTCTACGCCATCCGCGACCAATAGGGGACAACATATGACACCTTGTATTTTACCCTTTTGATTATGAGCTTAGTTGGACCGGAAGGCGTGAATCATCCGTTTATTGTTCCCAACCCAGTTATTGTTAATTAATGAATTGGTAATTGATTTAGTGGTAGACACCGGTTTGTATAAAACAACATCAAGCAATAAAGTGGGTTTAAAGTCTCAAATAGGTAAGGTATTAAAGGATACCACTGCTTTAATTCCCTATGTTAGAGGTTATAACTTGGGGACTTTAGGATGCTTTATGTGGATACGTTATCGTGATGGATTGTTTGTTTCTTGGTCTTTGGATGAAGAACTGCCTAAAGTCTTAAAGAATGATATGTCCCTCAATGAATAAACGGCCCATTTGTACTATAATCAAAACCTGCATATAATTAAGATTATCATGGTTTTATACAGTTTCTTAACATTTGGCTTGTACCGCTCCTCTTTTCTTTTGTTGTTTGTCTTCTGTTTATTAGGTGCTCTTAGAATGGATATTTCGTCAGCGTAATAAACCGTGTGCCAGTCTCTCAGGCTGAAAAACCCCCCATGCATCTCTAGCTAAATATGGATAGCATTGGGTTTATCTAGTAATTCAGACTAATTCCTAGACTAGATTAAAATACTGATAGAATATTATATTAACTCTCACTCTTAGTGTTTGACACCCTACTTACCGCGAAGCTTCATCTTGACCGGGTACACTGCTCGTTAAAGTGTTGTCTTTAGGTTTGTCGGCTAAATATAAATGTAAAACTTGATAATCAATAATTATACACCACAGAATCGGCACATCAAGGCTTCCTCAGACTCCTCGTTTGGTTGGTGTCGCGGGGACCTCTGGCTGCTTAAGATGGCTGAGACTTAGAAGGCGTGAGTAGTTGGCAGTCTTGAAGAGTAACAATTATTTGAAGCTGTTGGGTTCAGATGAAGAGGGGATGGCTCTTCGTCCTTTGCTTTTTGGTCGGGTTTTTGCCTTAGTTGGGACCACTGGATTCACACGCGGCCCCCGGGCAAGGACTTGTCACCAGTATCATTCAATATTTCTCTTGTATAGAGGTATGAGTTAATGGTTTCTATGGAAGTTTAGAACCTTGCGCCATGTAAGTGGTTAATGGGAACTCTGATATATGGAAATCTTTTAAAGGTTGCCATCAGTTGATCTGTTATGGCTTCATTGGTTTATGTTCATCAAACAGATAGTCTTCTCCAAGTAAATGTTCCATGATAAGAGACAGATATCTGCTGTAACACACATTCTTATCTCTTCCCTTCTTTCTTTCAGCTGGACCAGCTTTTTGTGACAAAGATCACCGTTTAGAAAGATACTGCTATCTCGTTGTCGAGCACCCCCACCATAAAAGCATATGCAATCATCTGTTGATTATTACATTTAGCTGTCATTGTGAACCGTGATTTCCTCCAAGACAAGTGACTATGTAAGGTCACTCAGGATCTCCATGTTGGTTATAGGATGTATTTGAATCTCAGTGTGGAGTAGAATGAGCCAGTGCTACATACGTCATATGTAAGGTCTATTTTCTTCAGCAAGACCTAATGTTGCTAAAAGCATCTTTTTACTGCTTCATGTGAGGGTAGGGGTTACATAAGAATTTGTGTGTAAAATCCAAACCTAAATGGACAGATGAAATTACTTCACTCAGTGGAGAAGAATGAGCCAATGCAACATACGTCATATTAGGTCTATTTTCATCAGCAAGACCTAATGTTGCAAAAGCATCTTTTACTGCTTCATGTGAGGGTAGGGGTACATAAGACTTTGTGTAATCCAACCCAATGACGGATGAAAATACATCACGATCGAATGAGATAGGTTCTTCAATATGTGAGAGTGAAAAAGTGATGGCATTGTTTTTAACTTTGGTTGTAAACCAAAAATCTTTGAGGTACTTATAACAACCATCAATTCTCATAAATGTAAATATCCATCTATTAAGTTAGATGATGTACAATCTATCAATTATATATGAACTCACTTTTTTCAGGGAAATTTTTCGCTTTATTACATTACTTACTTTGCCAATATCTTAATATGCAACATAGCATGCATAACTAAAGCTAACAGGCTCAAGCAACCTATCTATGGCAATCTTATCTTTATATATGTCAAGAAAACATCATAACATATCAAGACAATATCCTAATATCATTTTTACAAAGTACATTACTCATATAATGTACCATTTGCAACATTATATCAAAACGGGCTTTAAATCATTATCAGATGCCTCTAAAACCTAATTTCATGGAAGGTTAACATCTAAAGTGAATGAACAAGCTAATAAAGCATATGTACAAGTAATATAGCATCTCATTTGAAATATAAAACCTCTCCAAGTTAAGGTACAAGTCTTTAAAAGCTCAATATACAAGTCATTAAGCATGATATCTAAAATGGCCATTTTACTTCCATTTTCATTCTAATTTCTTCACTATCACTTTTGTACAAGCTAATACACTAAATATATAATGTGTAAACCCTAATTATTCTATTCACAAGCTTTCATACAACTTTTTACACTCAAAACCCTAACTCAAAACCCTAAACCCTAAAACCGAGCTAGTTTCTAAACCATGACCCGTTTCTTCATTTTTATCGATTGTAAACCCAAAACAACACTCAATTAAGTTATAATAACTTAATTTAAAACATTCTCAATCATAATCCATCATCATCTCATCATTTTACATCAACTATATGCAAATCAAATCTAGAAAACCCTAATTGTGCCCTAATTGAAATTTTGACCCGTTTATTCATTTTCTACCCGTTTTAACCCAAACCACCTATCAACTTTTGATTATAATCCTTAAAATAAGTCTTAGGATCAGTAACCTATCATTCCTAACAAAATGTACACGAATTACAAGCTAGAAAACTCAACATGAACCCTAGTGAGCCCTAAATGAACCCGTAACCTTAGTTCTTTCATTCTAACCCATTCCAAAGTTCTATATTTCAATCAAGCACCTCCATGACTAAGCTACTTCATCCCTAAGCTGCTTACAAGCACCTCCTTTCATTCCTTAGTACAGAAATTGGCCACATGGTCTCCTTGTTGTTCATTCCTAGCCGCGACATCACCAACACAAACCACCTAATCCAAGCTAGTTTCTAGCTTAACCACCACATCTACTAGCCTCTACAAATCATATACTAGCCCCTATATGTGTCAAGATCAGATCTTATGAGTTCCTTAACCCTTTGCCTTCATTTCAAGTATAAATAGGACCATACATGCTTCATAACAACTCGCACCGACCTTCATCTTTCTATAACCCATAAGGCAGCAATCCTTTGCTCCAAATTGATCCTAGGATCATCTAAGAAGATCATACAAGCGAATCTTTGAAGAAACGAAGCCCCGGAGTCGTTATTCTAGACGTACGAAGCTAAAAGTCTCGATTCCGACCCATATCCAAGCCATAAGCTCAAGACCAGGTTCTAAAAGCTTATAATCTGCTTTCATAACATCATAATGTTCATATGATCAAGCTAAAATCATAATGTAATGCTTTGAACTCAAAAACCTATGTGTTTTACCTTTTTGATCCAAAACCGTGCACCCGAAACCCTAATTTCATGTTTTTTCTTAATCTATGAGTTAAACTTGTAAACTTTTGTTATAATATATCCCAATAAGCTTAATTATCATTATAATAAGTGCTTTGATAAGTCATGAAAGAATTTGAACTTAAAACCCATGCGTTTTCATTTTGAAACCCTAATATGACCCGTTTTGCTTCCTAGCTTCACGAATCGTTATTTTAAACTTACATTGTGTTAAATCTTCATATTTTAGTTTATTATAACTTATGAATGTCTATTGAAATGTTAAAATAAGCTTGCATGGCAATTTGGACATGTTTTGTAATTATAATCCATGAAGGGGTATATATTTTATACTTTCGAAAACTTTTAACTAAAAGGACTAAAAGCGTTCATTTTATCAAAGTCTATAATTATTGGGATATATTATGTCACTTTTCTAAAGTGCAAGGTTTTACTTTGTATATTGTAAACAGTTAAAAGGACCAAAGTCGTAAAAGTTGCAAACTTCAGGGTATATTTTGCCACTTTTCAAACTCCAGGGTCTAAAATGTAACATTTTGAAAAAGTATAAAATCATATTCAAAACATTACTAGACATAACTTTAATTAACGCTTGACGTGCTTAACATATCCAAATATTGATTAAAATGCTTAAAACCACTTATGTATGAGATGTGGATCTTTCGCTGCTTCGCTGCCCTCTATGCGACGTGGTCCAAGACTCACATTGTCACCTTTTTTCAAATATCAATTT
>BQNB010172589.1:0-13448 GCA_026074375.1 Tanacetum coccineum
AAAAAATAAGCTTGAATAAAAATAAGCAATCGAAAATAAGCTAAAATAAGCTTACTTGAAAAGCTTTAAACAAACATGAATATAAAAGAAGCTTAGATGAAATAAGCTATTAAGGAGCTTATTCGAATATAAGCTTAAGAGATCGGATCCAAAAAATAAGTTATAAGCATGAGCTTATTTGGAAATAAGCAAAAGAAAAATGAGTAGAAGAATTAGAATAAGAAATAAGCATCAAGATAAAAAAAACATTAATAAAACCAACCTTTAATAAAAAAAACATTTCCATTCATAAAAAATAAGCCACTACAATAAGTTGGAAATAAGCTAAAAAGCTTTTACAATAAGCTAAAAAAACTACCACTATTCTACTCCTAAATCTAACATACTCCTGCACTATGTGTGAAAATAAACTAAAACTAACACCAAGCATGGCTGCTGCGTGTGGGAGTAAATTTGTCTTTTCAAGTCTTCGTCCAATCACAGCTCTAGATCGGAGGGTATAATAGTCTTTTTCTCCCATAGCCAATCATTGGCTGATGCCTTGTAACCGCCTCATTCTGCCAACGCATTTAAACCCCGATCCACCAACTAAAATGAGCCACGTGGTCTTGCCAACAATATATACCTCGATTAACCAATAAAAAGACAATACGTGTACTACCTTTTTTTATTCACCTCGTACCTCTTTAATTCAGTCACAAATTGAAAACAAAAAGAATTACCAGGTGTCGATTGCGGATTGGTCTAGAGAAGGAAAGTAGAGGAACACATGGCTTCTTTGATTTAATATAGTGGCACGTGACCTCCATCTTTATTTTTTTTCACAATTCATTTCATTTGTGGCAAATTTGATAGTATAAAACTTCAACATCCAGAAGCAATGAAGAAGAATATGTTATGGCCATAAGGAACTTTAGATAATTATTTAGAAGGAAGGGTAGATTAGTTAGGCAACCATGAGAGGAGAAGAAGTCATTTCGGAAAAGGGATGACAAGAAAGGCAAGAGTGATAGAAAATGCTTTAGATGCGGTGATCCGAATTATCTCATTGGCGAATTTCCAAAACCTCCACAAAACATGTAGAACAATCAAATTAACATACATGGAAATAGGAAGAGAGTTGTTTTAGAGAGAGAGTGGGTTAGATGAACACTTAGAGAGAGAAAGTAAACATAAGATAGAAAATGTATTATTTGTGAAAAATGAACAACCAACCACCTCTCCAAGGCATGGAGAGGTGTATAAATACCCTAATGAGGCCGGCCATAGATGGGCTTACATGGGCTTTTCCTAACTTAGCCTATTAAGGTTCCAAAAATAAATAAACGAGCTAACGACAGTTATCTATGGAGTGACTGATACTTTTCTAGGATTTTCGTATTCCTAACAAAACAAGGATCCTAAAGCATTTGTTGGGGGTTCTTGAAGCGATAGCAAAAATGAAGGCGAGGACAAAACTAACAAAGAAACTTGTCTCATGGCTCAATCATCAAATTAGGTAACTCTTGACTATTTTCATTTTAGCGATAATTCTTCTTTTTTTGATGAAGATAGTATGGAAATTGAGTATAATAACTTATGTGAAATTAGCTTAAAAATCATCAAAAAAAATTTGAAAATTAAAAGAGAGCTTTTAGAAAAAGTAATTTTATAGTTGAATGAGAAAATTAAGAAACTTGAGAGAAATACGGAAGTCGACATTGGTTGTGAGTCATGTCAATAACTTTGTTTAGAAAACGCTAAACTTAAAGAAAATCAAGTTAAATTTGCCAAATTCGATTAAAGTGCTAATTCGTTAAAAGAAATGCTTAATGTTCAAAAGTCGCCTAGTTCTAATATAGGTTTAGGATTCGTAAGAGTAAAGCATAAACAAGTGGAACAAAACAAATAAATTTTGTTGGGCCGATTTCCATTTTGGCAGGGGACGGATCCACCATAAAGGTAGACGGATCCACCATACCTGGATCCGTCTATACGTTGACCAGCCAAAAAGTTATAGAACACGTTTTTAGTCTACCTATCTCCTCTTGATCGGATTTTATAATTGTTATAAAGAAACTAATACATAATAGCATTAAAAATTCAAAAAGACTGCCTCTCAAACCATCTCTTAAGAATGGTTTAGGATTTGTCAAAACCGAATCTAGATCTAAAACACCACCACCTAGAATAAATAATTCTTCTCAACCAAGATACAACACACCTCAACCTATAAGAAATTCTAGTGGATGAATTTATCAAAATCATTATCCCATGAATTGAAATAAAAATCAAACTTAAGGTTTTGTGCATATGGGAAATTGTATCCCATTTCAATATCCCAACCAAATGCAACAAAATGCAAAGGATGTACAACACTAACATTTTTGGACCCATGAGATATTGGGGACCAAGCGCTTAAGTTTGTATTTGCTTAAATAGGTATGCTTGAGAATTGGTTTAGAGCCAAACGACTGGATTAAAGATAGCGGTTACTCCAAACATATGACGGGAAACAAAATTCTATTCTCTACTTATAAGCATATGACAGAGGTAATGTTGTTTTTGGAAGTAACTTAAAAGGAAATATCATAGGCAAAGATACGGTCTCTAACGACTCTCTTTCTATATCAAACGTAGAACACGTAGATAACTTAGATTTTAATAAACTTAGTGTCAGTCAAATTTGTGACAATAAGTGTAAAGTCTTATTTACGAAAGATGGTAGTGAAATAACTAAGGATGGTAAAGTTATAGGAAATGCGATTAGGAAAAATGGTTTATATGTCATGAAATTAGAAAATAAGTCTCAAGACAAATTATGTCTTGCCACATTACACGATAACTCTACATTGTGGCATAGAAGACTTGGTCACGCAAATATCCGTTTATTCCAATCTTTGTCATCTAAATAATTGGTTAGAAATTTACCTAAGCTAAAATATGATAAACATTTTTGTGATGCTTGTAAAATAGGTAAACAAGTTCATGCAAGCCATAAGACTAAAAATATCATTTCTACTAATAGATGCTTTGAACTTTTACATATTGATTTATTTGGTCCATCCGCTATTAGGAGTTACGGAGGTAACTTATATACTTTAGTAATAATGGATGTTTATTCAATATACACTTGGACAAAAATTTTGAAAATCAAAAGTGAAGTTTTTAAAAAAATTGAAATATTAAGTAAGAAAATCCAAAATCAATTAGGATGTTCTATAGTTGCTATTAGAACAGATAATGGTCGAGAATTTGATAACGAAGTACAATTCGAAGCTTTTTGTGATGCACAAGGCATTACTCATAATTTCTTGGCTTCTCGTACTCCACAATCAAATAGGGTTGTTGAAAGGAAAAATCATACACTACAAGAAATGTCTAGGACTATGTTAAATGAACAATCCATACCGTAAAGTTTTGGTGCAACTCCGTTGACACTTTAACTTATATTCATAATAGAATATTAATCCAACTAATTCTAGGAAAAACCCCTTGTTGGGAATTAAGTTTTTAGTAAAGTGATGATCATTATCGATCTCACGAGTGTTATTTTTGTTATGTACGTAGTGTACGTTATTTGTGTAAGAAAGTAACCCTCATCCCTTCTAGAAGCTTACATGTACACCATCCTTCTCCTATAAAAGGAGGCTTAGGAAGAAGGAATGAGGTTGGTGAAACATTTTCCTTAATCTAATATTTCATTATTCTCTAAATGTCAATCGCACTCCCTTTCTCACTCTAATCTCACTCTAGAAACTCTTAGATAATTACATGTGTGATTGGTATTAGTTATTCTATAATTGGTATCAAGAGCCATGTAATGATCTAGTAGTGATTTTGTGTGTGTTTGTTAAAGTTTTTAACATATTTTTTGCAAAAACAAATTCGAAAATATGGCCACGAATTCCAAATTTTTTTATCTTGTTGTTAAAAGTCATAAAGTTTGTGTTTTTACTAAAGCTTATCAATATAAAAGGTTAAATTGCAAAAAGAATATATTAAAAACATCATAAAGTGTGTTTTTTATTAGTTTTTTTTGTATGTTTAAGACTTTCAAAATTAGGAGAGAATCATTCTCTCCTGATTTGGGGAAAAGAGGTGACATCAAGAATTAGGCAAAAATCATTCTCCCCTAAGCTTAAAATTACGCAAAAATCATTCTCTTCTATTCTCTTCATTGGGAGAAAACTGAAATAGGCAAAAATCATACGCGAAAATTATTCTCTCCTATTCTTTTGTTTTAGGCGAGAATCATCAAGTGAAAACCAATAGGCGAAAATCATTCTCTCCTATTTTCTGTATTAGGCGAAAACCATTCTCTCCTATTTTTAGAATCAAGAAAAAACCATTCTCTCCTAATTTCAAAATCAGGCGAAAATCATTCTCTCCTAATTTTAGAATTAGGCGAAAATCAATTTCTCCTAATTTCATTATCAGGCGAAAATCATTCTCATCTAACCTTAATTTAGGCAAAAATCAGTCTTCAAGCTTCAAAACAGACGAATTTGCTTACTTTCAACCCTATTTACTTTAATTAAGACACGAAATTACTTAAACACCAAACAATAACCACTTCAAAACCACATTTCACCTACTAATCATTGAAACGATCCTTTAATATCATTTCACACAACAAATAATTAATTAATTCAAATGGCAACAATGGCTAAAAACGTGATTGCTGCAGGTGCTGAGAACCGACCCCCAATGCTTGAGAAAGGCATGTATGATAGTTGGAAGACGCGTATTTGCCTTTACATTAAAGGAAAGGAGAATGGGGAAATGTAGATTGATTCCATCATAAATGGACCATTTCAACTCAAAGAAGAGATCACAATTCCAGGTTTTAATGGTGGTGCAGATGAAAAATGTGCTCAAATAGTAGCATATCTGTCTCCTATAGAAAAGATACAATACGACTATGACATCAAGGCTACCAACATTATTCTTCTTGGACTACCAGTTGACATATACACTCTTATCAACCAATATCAAACTGCAAAAGAAATATGGGATCGGGTCAAGGAATTGATGGATGGCATGAAGCTGACACTTCAAGAACGTGAGTCAAAGTTGTATGATGAATTTGTCAAGTTCACGTCTGAGCCAGGAGAGACAATTCACTCATACTACTAGAGGTATGCTAAATTGATCAATGACATGAATATTAGTAGGATGACCATGAAAAAGATTCAAGTCAACACAAAGTTTGTGAATCATCTTCAACCATAGTGGAGTCGGTTTGTCACAACTACTAAGCAAGCCAAAGATCTACACGCAGCCAACTTTGATCAATTGTATGCATTTCTCAAGCACAATGAGCATGATGCAAAAGAAGTTTGCGAAATGAGACAACTCTACCCATATCAACTTTCTTTACTTGCTAATCAATACAATCCTCCTCCATCTTACAGCAATTCCAAATCACAGTATAATCCACCAGCTGATTATCATCCTCATTAACCATATCAAACAGTACCATAATATCACCCAACCACTCCATCGATCCAACAATCAATCATTCAGTCACCTCCACAACTAAGCTATGGCCTACCAGTTGTTCCACAACAAAAACCCATGCAGTTAACACAACTTGATTCAGGATTGGTTGTACCATCATTCCTACCAACTAATGATCTAATAGCTAGTCTTAACAAAGTCATGCTTTTTCTCAGTACTGCTATGAACTCAAAGTTTCCTCCCATAAACAACCAACTTAAAACTTTGTCGAATCCAAGAATTCAAGCTACCGTTCAAGATGGTCGAGTTATTGTTCTGAACATTCAAGGACGTTAGTCTCAGGGTTATGGGGTTAATACAGGAAAGAGTCAAGCTAAAGGAATGAGAGGTAACAACACTGTTAGTGATGTGAATTCAAATCAAATTAGGTTAATAAATTAGGTTATTGTAGGTGTTATAAAAAAGGGTAAGGGCCATTGGCAAAACTAGTGGCATGACAAAGATAAAGGTTAAAAGATTGTTGGATGTTTAAAAGGGAAGGATTGCTTATAGCTAGGCAAAAATAAAGCTCCGTGTTATTCTTCATGAATATCAACAAGACTTTTTGGTTGATATGTTAGAAGAAATGGATGACTGTGATGATCTTTTGGTGCATACTACAACAAACTTCAAGGTAGACCATCTTGATGCATATGACTCGAATTGTGATGATGAAGCAACAGCTTATGCAATCTTCATGGCAAGCCTTTCTCCAATAAGATCAATCAATGAAGACACAGCTGATCCATCCTATGATTCTGAACTACTTTCTGAGGTACCACATTACGACACTTATCATGAGGATATTATACTTAATGATGTTGTTCAAGAGAAAGTATATAATGATCACACGGTTTTTAATGATAATTCATGTGATGAACTTATGAGTAATAGTATTATTATCTCGTATGTTGATTATATGGTTACTATTGAAAATGATGATGCTCAATATGTTCCTCCTACTAAACAAGATAAAAATGCCATGATATTGTCTGTAATTGAACAAATGAAAGGTCAAGTAGAACAATGCAACACAGTCAATCTAGAGGCTAAATGTGTAAATGAATCATTGTCTAGTGAGCTTGAACGATACAAAGAAAATGTTAAAATTTCTCAAATGAGAGGAATAATTGTTAAGCGTAATAAAAAAAGTTAAAGCTTTTGAAAAACAAGTAATTGTTTAAAGACAACAAATTAAGGTTTTATCAAACATTCATTCATCTTTGACAAATGATTTTGAAACACTCAAAAAAGAGTTATCTTCAAAGCAAGATAAGTATATCGAATAACTTGTGGATTTAGAAAAGGCTAAGAAATAGATTGAAAACATTCTTTACAAAGTAGGTCAAACTACTCAAACAATGCATATGTTGATCAAACCTCAAAAGTTCTATGATAATACTCACAAAACAGCTTTGGGTTATCAAAATCCTTTGTATCTCACTCAAGTTCAACGAAAACAACCTGTGTTGTATAATGCTAAAGCGTTAATTAAGAAACATAATTCAATCTTTGTATATGATTCTGAAGACACATTGATAATTGCTGAAGAGAGTCGGTTAAAATGAAAGAAAAACTAGATGCTAATAACGATAAACCGGTTGATTATTTAAAACTGAATAAACTCTAGAAAAAATTACACGTTTCGTCCCTATTTCATTTTAAAACTTGTAACGATGGTTGTCCCTTTTTTGAATGGTCGTTAATTTTTTTTGTTAAGTCTCATGAGTGGAGGGGTAATGGCATCTTTTCCATACATTCACTTCATCCCTATCACTTTTTATTTAATAAACTCACCCACCCCTAATAACCTCCAATTTTATAATACTCATCTTCATCTCTTTTGTACACACTTTCAAATCTATAAATGTTTATGCACACAGTAAAATCCACTTTTGCAATCACATATAAAACCATAAACACAAAACCTCAAACACTTTAGATCTAGCAATAATCATCTACACATGTTTCTAGATTTATAAAAACACACACACAAACACATAAAACCACATCGATAACTAATATCATCATCTTTAACATCAACCCACAACCTCAATCGCCATTGGCCGCCACCATCCCTTGCCTAACAACATACCACCCGACCCCTGCTAACAACAAACCACAACAACACCCCCATCTTACTCAAACCGCCATCATAGCTCACGAACAACCACGACCATCATCACTAACAGATCATGGGTTTATTGGTTCTTTAACATATATGTTAACAGATCTTTAAAAATCCCATAACGTACGAGCAAACCACCATCGCTACTTTTATCTCATAACGGGGTTTTCAAAACTTTTCACTCTTAAACGGGGCTTTTCAATAATTATGAGGATTAAAAAAGATTCAAAAAATAAGAACAACAATAAACCTACAAGAGTTAAACTAATAAGATTTTATCTAATGAACCTCCTACTTTTTGTTTGCGGATTTTAAAAAAAAAACACAACAAAGGTCACAAAGGTCAGCCCATATGTTTACTTGGTTGACCATAGAGGAGAGTGCGGGTACAAGTTAGACCACTGGATCTTGGGCCAAACCATGTTTTGATTTGTATTGATATCGATCATTGCTCACCATCATCCACACAATTGTCACAACACGCACATCACCTCCCATCAACACCCGTTTGAAACCAAACATGTTTTTCAACCACCAACTACAAGATCTATAGCACCATGAAAACCCTAAATAGCTGATATGTGGCTGTTGCGGCAGAATATGATGTCGGAGTTGGTGGTGGTGGTTGAGTGAAATGACATGTTATTGGATCTGTTTAGAGGTTTAATGAAGGATGGTGATGGATAGATATGGTGTTGGGTGGAGAAGAGATGAGAGAGAGATTATGTTTGATGGAATAAGTGAGTGGCATCTATATTCATATTGATCACCATTTTTATCCTGTAGAAAGAAAACAAAAAAAGAAAATGAAGAAGATTGAAAGTGAAATGGTGTGGTTGTAATATGATTGTGAATGTTCTTTGTGTTTTAGGGAAGAAGATAAGGGTGTATTTTTTTTATGAAAATGGATTGCTGTCTTGGAAGTAATAAAACTAGGGGCTATATCAAGTTAGTGATAAGGTGAGTTGGGCTAGTAAATAAAATAATCCAATAGTAGAGAGAAAATAAAATAGCATGAAAAGACGACCTTACCCTTCCACTCAAGAGACATAACAAAAAAGTTAACGACCAACCACAATAGGGACGGTCGGGGTTACAAGTTTCAAAATTAGGGACAACTGGTGTATTTAAAATGAAATAGGGACGAAACTTGATGTTTGGTACAAACCATAGGGATGAAACGTGTAATTTTTTCTAAACTCTATGAGCATTTTATACCACAAAAACATTTGTCTGCAGAACAAGTCTACTGGGCACTAGTTTTAAAACCACTTCTATCTATCTCTGTTGATAAACCAACACCAACAAATGTTTTTCCTAAAAAAATTCAGACAACCAGTATGGTAAAAGAGAACCTTTAGAAAGCTAAAGATCAACTTGATAAATTTGATGCTTGCATCACAAAAAGAACTGTCCTTTCTCCAATCCAAGTGGGAAATTAGGGTGTAATGCATATCACAGAGGCTTTCGAAGAAGACGTCACACCATTTTTCAAAAACTTTAGAGAATCTTTCAAATCTTTTAAATTAGGTCTTTACAAAGAAGTTAATGAAATGAATCAATTTTAAAACAAATGGAAGACGAAGTTGAATAATGTTCTATAGAAAAGAAATATTTTGAGATAAAAAAGAAACAACTTTTAATCAACAATGATCGACTCTTGGAAGAAAATATCTCTTGAAATTGAGCTTTTGAATCAACAAGAATCGAACAAGTCATTTAATGAGCTTTCGAAACGCTTTGCAAAACTTAAGGAATATTGCATTTCTCTTGAACATTCTTTGCAAAATAATAAAGAGAAAATGATTTGTAATGAATCTTGGAAAGTCAATGATGTATCTTTGATAACAAAGATAAAAAAAATCTTTTGAAAAAATGACTTAAAAGCTCAGTTACAAGAAAAATCAATTATAGTTAATGAGTTGCAAAAACTATTAACTACAATGTATGGAAAAAGTCAAATGACTTTGTGTGAAACATCAGATGTTGAGTATAGGATTCAGAAACTTGATGATGAGAACGTGTATGTAGCTTTTCGGGTTTCTTCCTTGGTTAAGGAAAGAGAAAACATTAATTTACAGTACAAAAAGCTTTATGATCCAATTAAGTAGACATGGGCTCAAAACAAACTAAAAATCGACTCTTTGCAACAAAACCTTAATAATCAGATTTCTGAAAATGAGAAGTTAAGAGCACAATTTCAAACAAAGTTTTTCGAATCTAACCAGAATAATTAAGGTACAAGTGTGAATACTAACTTTGACAAATCATCTACTTTATGATCTAAACTATATACTGTAACTCTGCTTCCAAAATATTAGTTTACTCCTAAAGTTGTTAAGAAAAATGATTTGTCAAAAAGTTCTTGCCCCATGTCTGCTTAGGATTGAATTTAAACCAATCAATGCTTACTTTAAGAAAAATAGGGTTGTGCATCAAGACTATCTAAGAGTCACAAAAGAGCATGTAACTACACTTCAGGAGTTATTAGAAGAACCTAGAGCATTAAAACCTTTAGATGCATATATAGGTCATGCTTTTAAGTTTACTGAGCGAATCCAAGACCTGTTAGTGTATCTTAGTGCCTCGTACCCTTTTACTAAAAGCGGGAATGAAAAGTGGGCTCCCGCTACGAGTCATAACAGGAACAATAAGCCTTACTTTAACACATCAGGTTTTTGCAAGACAAGAGTACATAACATACAACAATATGTAGCAAACAAAATGTTCAAAAGACTAATTGTACTATGTTGCCTTCTACAAGTAGAGTAAGCTATACTAATGTTAGTGGATCACAGTCTAAGAGCAATACAAGGAATGATAGGATCCAACAACCATCAAGTAGGAGCAAAAAGAATAAACTAGAAGCCCATCATAGGAAACTTATGTCTAGTTCTAATAAAAACAATCATGTTTTGGATTATAATACGAATGTTAAGAATGCTTATTTGTCATCAAATTCTGCAAATGTTTGCTAGACTTGAAATGTATGTTTATTTTATGCAAATCATGATGAAAGTGTTGTTAAATATCTGAATGGTGTGAATAAACGTAAAAAGGCCACATCTGTGAAACAAAAAGAAAAGATTCTATGGAAACCAACTGGAAAAAGTTTTTACTACTATAGGACATAGATGGGTACCAACAGGAAGACTGTTTAGTGTGAATAAACACTTGTCTTACTCTAAAAAACACTCATGCCACTAGTGTGCCTTTGGTAGATAGACTCCAAACCATTAGTATTCCAGCTGTAGCACCTAACACTGAAACAAGAATGCGATATTCCATATCAAAGAACTCTCTAATGAGAGGTTACACGAATTATTATGCTCATCCATTCATTAAGCCACGCTTTGTTATGAGTTTCCTGGTTGTTCAACCTAGAAATTTGGATTTCTAGGTGTAACTTAGGAATGCTAACAGTATGGAACCCAATCAACAGTTGGGGTTCCAAAATAATGTATATATTTCCATTTTTCTATGTTCTTTTTTGCAGATTGTAGAAATGTTTCTATGGTATTTGGACTATGAGTGTTCAAAACACATGACTGGTCAACGTGATAAGCTCATTAATTTTGTCTCTAAGTTCATTAGCACGGTTAGATTCGACAATGATCACTTTGCGGCTATCATAGGCTATGGTGATTTACAATTTAGGAATGTGTTGATTACACGTGTTTACTACGTTGAAGGACTTGGTCATAATCTATTTTCAGTCAGGCAATTTTGTGATTTGGATCTCGAAGTAGCTTTCCTATTGATAGAAATAATGCCTAAAAGCATTATTAATATTTTTCACATCTTTACGTTTTGATAATCACAAAATATAAGAACGTTCAATGTAAAATTAAACGTAAACAAGTAATTAGTAGTAAATTTTCATTTCGAAAATTATATCACTTAAAGTTATGAATAAATAAATGCTTACTGCATTTTATGATCAAAGGAAATTTTTATTCAAACCTCACACTTTTATAAAATGTTGTAAACATTTTTGTAAACATTTTTATAAACATTACAAAACATTTTATACAATTAAAAGAAATGTTTTATTCAAAATAAACATTTTGAAATTCAAATTTTCGGACCTAAAACGGCTAGAAAAGTTTCAGAAAATTCCCCCTACACAAAAGACAAACTAGGGAGCCCCTAGTCTAGGGCGGCCCCCTTAAATACACGGGCGGCCCCCTTAATTTTAAGGGGACCGCCCATAGACTGACACTCCTCCAGATTGTCCTACAAATACTGGACTTTTCCCTAATATTTTCTCACCTTTTGCACTCATTCTTTCTGTTCTAAAACAGCCCACACATCTCATTAAAATCCTTTGATCATCTAATCATAAAGCTTTGTTTCCAAGTGATCCAAGCTCAATTCCTCAAGTGCAAGAGAAGAATACTTTCATCATCAAGTGAAGAAGTATTACACCTCAAGTGTATATTGCAATCTTGTTGCATCCATATCACATATTTGTAAATCAATTGTATATCTTGTATTTGTGTGTAGTAGCTAGATCTTGGCGATCTTTGTAAGTATAGTTAGATTGTAGTGGTCTTACCAAGTAGTGTTAGATAATTGTGATATAAGTAGTGTGGTGAAGTGAAGTCACAAAGTTATGAAGAAGTCTTGAAGTTGTAAAGAAGTCGTGAAGTTGTGATGTCGTGAACAAGTCGTAAAGTTGTGATGTGATATATTGGTTCTAGCTAAGATTAGAACTCGACATTTAGCTTTGTGTCGTAAATCGGTGTAAGCAACGTTGTGTACGGTTTTCTCCGCCATAAGGGAGTTTGTTGACATAGTGAAGAAAACTCTCGAGTTAGGTGCTCGAGGAGTGGAGTAGGGCGAAGAGGTGCTTCGTTACCGAACCACTATAAATCCTCACGTTGTGGTTTGATTGTTCTTACTCTTATCTGTTTCCTTACATTATTTTTTCATACTATCCTATTGATTGTTTAGATAAGTATATTGTTCATATTGTGCAAGTGTTGAATTCACATAAAGTCGAATCTAAATTTTTTGTAAACACTTTAAAACCTTAAACCAAAAAGTGGTAAACTATTCAACCCCCCTTCTAGTTTTCCACAATTGGTATCAAGAGCCACGTTAGACAAGATTTTTAAAATAAATTGTATTTTAAAACTTGAATTGATCTATGGAATCGGAAAAATATTTAGAAGGGCAATCTATGCAAAGACCACCACTATTTGAAAGTGATGGATTTATTTATTGGAAAAATAGATTCGAAACATATGTGAAGTCAAAAGATCTATATCTTTGGCATGTTATTACCGATGGTGATTTTCTCCTATTCATAATAATCCCGAAACTAAAAAGGATGAAGTCGTACCTTTTCATAAACAAAATGATGATCTTAAACAGAAACTTGCTAAAAATAATGAAGCTAAAATGGTAATTTGTAATGCTTTGCCAAGAAAAGAATACGAAAGAATTTTTATGTGTCAAACCGCAAAAGAAATTTGAGATACTTTGTTAATCACTCATCAAGGTAATAATCAAGTCAAAGCTAACAAAATAGATCTTCTTGTTCAACAATATGAACAATTTACGATTTCAGAAAAGGAATCAATAGATAATACCTTTGCTAAATCTAGCAAGAATTGTGTTAGGAAGTTTCTTAGGGCATTACATCCAAAATAGCGCACGAAAGTCACGGAAATTGAAGAATCAAAGAATCTAACAACCTTACCTCTTGACGAACTTATTGGAAACTTGAAAGAGAACAAGGTAGATCTCTTGCATTAAAGGTGAAAAAGGAAGTAAGTGATGAAGATAGCTCAAGCTCCGATAGTGAAGACGAAGAGTATGCTATGGCCGTAAA
>BQNB010172592.1:0-13448 GCA_026074375.1 Tanacetum coccineum
CCTTCCCCTCTTTTCTCTCTTTTCTTGCTGCGCAACAACAGTGAGTTTGAATACTCACTGTTTTGGCTTCCTTCTTGCTGTCCAACCAATGCACAACATATATACATACACCAGTTTCTTATTTGCTTTGCATATGTTTACGACGCGTGCGTTTAGTAACTAGGGAACTAGATTTCGAGACACAAGGTGACCTCCTTGTTTCTTACAAAATGCGCAGCCACATAGCAAGTAACAACTTGCCATGGCTCACTTGCGTGTACGCGATACAAGTTGGTATTGGCTAAGTGTGGAGGCTTGGTACGCAACAACAAGCAAGGTTTGCTCATCCTTAACGGCGTTTGTGACGCACCCTTAGTGAGCAAAGGGTTGTCGTAGGTTGTTTTGGGTACGCAACAACAAGCAAGGTTTGCTCGTCCTTAACGGCGTTTCCATTCATGCCCCGTTATTATTTCATGTGTGAAATTTCCCGTATGTTACATTGTTTCATTTACATCTATACATGGCACGACTACCTTCATTTCATGCGTGTTTATATGTGAACCTTGCATGGTTCTTATCATGCAAGTCGTGTACACGTCGTGAAGAAGAAAACCGAGGTTTGTTAACTACGAGTAATGACATATGAACGTTAATGTACAAGGACAACTTACCGAGGTCCGAGCTTGTTGGAAGATGGTGAGAAGGAAGAGATGGTGGTAAGATTTGAACTTGGCTGCTACTTCTCCTAAGGCCGACGCCTTCCACGAAAGTCTTTACTCAAATCGTATCGTTTAACTTTTGTTTTTCAATATTTAGTTGTGATAGAATAGCTAGTGCATGGTTCCTCGTTTTATACTCGTTTTGTGGGATAGATTACTGAAATATTGCATGTGAGTGAGTACTATACGCGTTGTTGAATCACAGTGAACTTTTATAATACTGTTAGCTATCATTTCTCTTTTGTAATATTATTAAAGAATATTACTATTTCCTACATTTCAATTGTATCATATTGCATGATACGTATCATGTGAATGGAAAGTTTTAAATTGATAAAGTAGTAGGGGTAGTGTGTGTAAGGACTAGTGATGATGATGTTCTATTATTTTGCACATGTATACATATCAAATATTAGACTTTCATGGCATATTGTTATTAAAGTTGTCATGTGAGTATGCATCTGATGTTGGATCATATAAGTATGTGTGTGCAGTTTATTTATCTTTGTTGAATTACTCAAAGTTATCATAGTAATAAATTTAAATGTTGGTGATTTTATAAAGTCGTACGAGTAAATAGTCCCGTTTCACCAATAGGAAATAAGTATGGTTTTTATCGTCGCGCGTTCTAAAATATCCTTTTAGACGTAGAGTAATAACGGCGATATTCGCGTGCAAAATAATTTTTTCCATGACAAAAGTAATGCATTGACGATCATAAGACGACTTCTCGTTGAATTTAATGGTAAGCTGGCAAACTTTCAGTACATGGCTTTTACTTAAGGGAAAGAGAATTAAATTTTCTTATGGGGTGCCACACTCATGAAACTCTGCATTCCCAGCAGTCTTTTCCAAATATGCAACCATGTTGTGTTTAGGGCACGATTCAAGAACAACCATGATTGGAGATCGTCGGTGAGTGAGAGATTAGGGCTTGAATGAAAGAAAGTATTTAAGAGAGATTACGTGAGTGAACTGTGCAATTGAGATGGGTTTATATAGGTTTAGCAAACCTAAAATCAAAGAAACCGTTTCAATTTACACTTTATACCCTTGGCGGTATTTTCTTCAACGTCTCTATAGCGGTACTATCTTTGCCCAACGGTACTAACTTTGCACTGTCGGTACTAACTATTGTCAAAGCAAGAGTGAACAAGTTTGGCAACAGCAATGCTTCAATACCGTCTTTATCTCTTCCCAATGACTCTTGAAAAACCCAACAAACTCCATGAACTTCGTCACTGATGGTTAAAATGCTTCTGCACATTGAACACTTCATACAAACTGTACAACAAATCATATTGCCTCCCCTTAACTAATGCAGCTTATGGGTTGATCATCCCAATAGTAACAACCAAGAACTGGAACCTGCTAACATCAAATGCCTTGGTTAGAAGATCAGCTACATTGTCATCAGTGTGAATCTTTAGCACCTGGATAAGTTTCTTCTCATAAGCATCCCTAATGAAGTGGTGCCTAATTTCAATATGCTTTGTTTTGGAGTGAAATACTGGATTCTTTACAATGCATATAGTACTCTCATTATCAATGTAGATCTTTGTGTTCATAAAATTGAACCCATAGTCTAACATTTGATTTTGAATCCACAAAACTTGCCCACAGCAATTTGCAGCAGCAACATATTCTGCCTCTGTAGTAGAAGTAGCCACAATTGTCTGCTTCTTGCATTGCCATGAAATAAGTCTCCTGCCAAGAAATTGACAACCTCCTGTTGTGGATTTCCTGTCAAGATTTGCTCCAGCATAGTCACTATCTGAGTAGGCTTCTAGGTCAAATGATGACACTCTAGGATACCAAAGGCCCAGTTTGGGTTTGCCTTTGAGGTACCTAAAGATTCTCTTCACAGCATTTAGATGGGAGGTCTTTGGAGTTACCTGAAACCTAGAACAAGCACAGACTGCAAACATAATATCCGGCCTAGAAGCAGTCAAGTACATTAAAGAGCCAATCATGGATCTATAAAGGTGTACATCCACATCAGCAGCTTCCTCATCCTTGACCAAAGGCTTCTGGGTCTCAACTGGTGTACTAGCAGTCTTCACACTGGCAAAATCAAACTTCTTCAGGATTTCTGCAACATACTTATCCTGACTTATAAAAATACCATCTTCTTTCTGTTTGACTTGTAATCCAAGAAAGAAGGTGAGCTCTCCCATAGAACTCATCTGAAATCTACTCTTCATTAATGCCTCAAATTCATCACACCAAGATCTCTTTGTAGAACCAAAAATAATGTCATCCACATAAACTTGTACTAACATGATATCATTTTTGTCCTTCTTAATAAAAAGAGTCTTGTCAATAGTTCCTCTTCTGTATCCACTCTTTAACAAGAAAGTAGATAAAGTAGCATACCAGGCTCTGGGAGCTTGGTGTAAACCATAGAGGGCTTTCACAACTTTGTAGACCTTCTTAGGAACTTAGAATTACTATAAACCTGGAGGTTGAGACACATAGACCTCCTCATCAATTTTACCATACAAGAAGGCACTTTTTACATCCATTTGATAGACTATGAATCCCATGTAAGAGGCAAAGGCTAAAAAGATCCTAATGGCTCATCCATAGCCATAAGAGCAAAAACTCATCCAATCTAATACCGCCTCTTGCCTATGTCCTTGAGCAACCAACCTTGCCTTATTTCTAACCACAACACCTCTTTCATCCTTTTTATTTTTATAAACCCATTTTGTTCCAATCGCCTTCTTCCCATAAGGCAAATCTATAAGAATCCAAAACCCTTTTTTTGAATCTTGAATTGCATAAGCATTCTTCCTGTCATAACACAACCCAACTTTCATCGTATCAAGTGCTTCAGAGAACTTTTCTTGGGTTTCATTTAGAGACAAGAAACAAGCAATATAAACCCTGCAGGAGTGCCCCTTATGATTATTTCTCCCTTTTCTTTTGAATATAACTTACAAAAGCTTGGGCTCCAGAACTTTTGGTCACTTTGCTTCTTGTTTGAACTGTTGATTATGGATCTCAAAGAATTAGAGTTGAAGGATGAATAGAGTTAATCCTTGATGTGGGAATAGGACTGACATTCACAACAGTTTCTAAATTTGTGAAGTCAGCCACTGCACCCTCATCATCATAAGATGCATAGGTAAAAATACCATCAGTAGGATTCATAAATTTCACAAGTGCAGGTATTTCGTGAATCATCTGGTCAGTAATGGTTATATCAGTGAAGATATCCACCATACGGACTGCATACTAACTGGTTATGCAAGCAGTATTGGAACTGTTATAACTGCTAGCTTTAGTAGCTCCTGCTTGAAGAAGCAAATCCTTAGTATCTTGGGCAAACTCCTTACTGGGTGCTTCAGCTGCATCATTAGTATCCTTTTCTTGTCTTTTAAGTCTTTCAAGCTCATCCAAAAAGACTTGATCCTCCTTATCTATTGGCTTCTCATCTGTCTTTAAATCAGGATGTTTGTTAGGTTCTTCACCTGCATTGGCAGTACAAAAGTAGTCCTGAGCATATTCAGCTTCTATATCAGAATCACCTGCAACAATATTATCTTCTGACCTGCAAATATGAATAGCTCTTGTGGACCCTGCAATGTTTGTTTAGCTTGATTCTCTGATCTCACAGGCTGATATTCATTGAATCAGTTAAATAATCAAGATCAAACAGCTAAGTTGTCCTATCCCTACAACATTAGGTTTATTTTCAAAAAGTTATCTCAGGTTTTTCTTCAACTCTCTTGGTTTCTAAATTGTATACCTTAAAAGCCTTGCTTTGTAGAGAATACCCAACTAAAAACCCATCATCTGAATTCCTATCAAACTTTCCCAGGTGGTCAATGGTATTCAAAATGGTTACATGGCATCCAAAAGGTCTTATATAACTTATGATTGGTATTTTACCAGTTATAAGTTCATAAGGTGTCTTATTTTGAGTCTTGGTCACTAATACCCTATTAAGGACATAACAAGCAGTACTAACTGCTTCAGCCCAAAAAGTGTTAGGTAAAAATGAATCTGCTAGCATAGTTCTAGCAGCCTCAATAAGGGTCATGTTCTTTCTTTCAGCAATTCCATTTTGTTGTGGAGTTATGGCATTACTGTATTCCCTCTTAATCCCTTTTTACCCACAGAATTCAATAAAATCTCCGTTCTTAAATTCTGTACCATTATCACATCAAAATGATTGTAACTTTTGATTTAATGGGTTTCTCATTTGTCTTATAAAGTCCTTAAGGATTCCACTAGTTTCATCAATAGTTCATAAGAAGAACACCGGTACTAAACCTGCTAAAATTCTTCAGTGATAACTATGCAATAAGTCTTATGGTTTTAAACTCCCTTCAATTTTAGGTCCAAATAAAACCATATCAAAAGTTGTAAGGGCGACTAATAAGTCACTGTCTTTGCATTTACAGGAGTGCTGTGTTGCTCCTTTCTGACAAGCAACACAAAGTGTGGTCATATTGAAAATATTGAAAGTAAACCTCGTTACAAGGTTTCCCTTCATAAGTTATGTTTAATTTTATACACTTAACATGACCCTACCTCCAATGCATTTTTATTCAATCAATTGTTGCCTTTGCACTAAGCAGGCTAAACCTCCAGAAGGATACAATATTCTAAAGATTGAAAACTGACATATTTTTTTTGTCTAAGGATTTCTAAGTAAGCTTGATTTTCATCAGGTACCTTTAAATTCATGAGACAAAAACACGACATTCAAGTCAGTGAAAAAGACACTTTGTTCTTCTTGTCACAGATCGTGACACAGAAAAAAGATACTTGAAATGCTGTAGTTCTTTCACAAAGCACACATCCTTAAAATCTAACTTTTCCTATTTTTATTTTAATCTTTGAACCAGTTAGGTAACTTTACTTCCTCCAAAAGCAACAGGGCCACCATTAAAGTCTTGATATTCAGCAAGGTAGGCCTTGTTTCCAGTCATGTGCCTGGAACATCCACTATCAACAATTCCTTTGTTCTGTAAAGCTCTATGTGGATAATCCTGCACATTAAATAAAAGAGATTAGATTCTCTTAGGGACCCAAAAAAAAAGGCCCCCTGATTGGGCTTGAGTCTGCCTAAGGGAACTTTGAAACGTAGCACAATTTTTCTAGGACTTGATACAACCATTGGTATTTGGAGACTTTGTGCCAGTGATGTCTTTTTGGTCTCCAATTAACAACCCTGCTGTAGGGCTTAAACAGCAGTTTTTCCCTTTCCTTAAGCACTAAACTGCATTTACCTCAGCAGTATTAACCTTTTGTTTTGAAAAAAGTTGTTCTAAGTGCTGTTGTACTATTAAATGACTTTCTAAAAGGTGAAACAGATTTATGAAAGCCAGCTTTTGGTCTAGTATTATTCACAATAGGCTTAACAGTATATAACTTCCTACAGCAATTAAGTGGTATTGCATTGTCATTTTAAAATTATGCCTATCAGTATTAAACTGTGTTAGTACCGCGGCTAGTTCTAGCAGTATTAACTGGAATCTTTCCAGTTCTAGTTAGTACTGCTTTTGGAACAAATTGGTTTTGATTATTCATTCTTTGTACATTGTTCCATACTTGCCTAATCTCCCTTTGACTAGACCCTTACTCATCGATTATTTAAATTCAGCTTGTTTACCATCTTTGCTCATGAATAATCACAATCTCTAATAAGATGGCTAAAACTTCCATATACAAAACATGCCTTTTTGGTATACTCAAATCCCAAACCCAGTTTTTTAGACATTAAACCACTACAATCCTTTTTATCAGGTTTAGAATTCTGACTACATGTGTTTTGTTCTATAACAGTTTGCCTAGGAGTTTTTACATGCTTATCAGCAAAACTAGGTATTTCCTGTTCTTTTGTGGGTAGAGACACATGTTCATCTTCACTATCTGATTCATACTCCTCAATGATGAGGTGCATCAAGACCAAACTTTAGGTTCACTTACTACTTTGGGTTCATTGACAACTGGTTCAGGCATAGATTCATGTGTTTCTTCACTACAATTGGATTCACAAGAATTAAAGTCACTGCTCCTAGCATCAGATTCACTAGGTTTAGATTGCTTTGGACCATATGAAAATTGTGAGTCGTTTATTTCTTTATCAGGTCTAGAAGGGATGTAGATCCCTGTCATTGGAGGGCAAACTGCATGCATCCCCTTTGCATATCTATCATTCATAGGACTATTTTATGTTTCACTTGTCCTACTAACAAACACACTTTGGAAAACTTCATTTTCATAACTTAAAACACCTTTATTTAATTGATCACTATACCATAAGCCCATGCCTAAATCCCTAGCACACATCTGACTATTTAGCAAAAAATTTAAGATTTTTTAGAAGAGTTTGTGCCATTTTTTCCGTAGTTTACTAGTAAAACTTCTTTTTTCTTTTTCAGCTTTTTGCAATAGTTTGCTTATGGTATGTAAGGACAACAGTTTTATCATCTAAAGTCAATTTTTATAAACCTTATCTTTTTCCTCATACCAAAGTGACCCTTGTTGATGACACTAATTGTGCGTTCAACTTCTTTTAAAGCTGATTATAGTCCTGTATTTCTATACTGCATCTCTAATTTGTTTCCTCTGTTCATCATACAATTTTTTAAGTTTAACATAAGACTCTTTACATTCTTTGGAACAAGAAGTTACCTCTGTGTCTGAACCTGAACTGTTGCAAGCCATGAAAGCATAGTTCTCCTGTTCATCTTCTGAGTGACTGGTCCAATCAACACCTTCTCCATCAAGAGTCACCAAAGCTTTAGAGTCCTCCTGTATACCAGATATTCTCCCATTGTCTTTTTCCTTCGTTATCCCAGTGTTCAAGCATCTCTTCTCCTCCATTTTGGTATTCCCCTTAGATCTTCAATCTCTACAAAATGCCCTGTCTTGACAACTATAGCACTCGACTTGTTTATGTCAAACCCCCAACCGGTTCCTTAGCATCAAATTGTAGCTTTCTACCTGTCTTTTTGTAGAACTTTTTCATTCTCATGGAAATCATGGCTACCTGCCATTTCAAGTCCATTTCTTCTAAATCAAACTCATCAAGCTGTTCCAAATCCTCATGATCCAATTGTGGACAACTGGATTGATTTGCAAGTAAGGAGTATGATGAAGTATGTTCATATTGTGAGTTATGACCAGAAGAGTTAGAAACACCATAAGCGGTACTAACATCATTAGTACTGCTAGTGTTCTCTGAAACGAAGTGCACATTAGTGTGCTAAGAGATGATCAGTAGAGCCTTTAACATCAGACTCAAAGACTCTAAGATTATTATACAGATCATCAAAACTGAGACTGTCCACTCCTGGCTTGGTCCTCATGATTAAGGAAACTTGAGACCAGGCAGAAGGTAGAGACCTAAGGAACTTCTGATTTGCATCTTCAGTGGAAACGCCTACACCATGAGTCTCTAGTTGACTCAGAAGACTCTGAGGCACCTTCATAGCCTTTATTGATAGCCTTCTGAAGTTTATACAGAAAGCCTTCAAACTGTTGCTTTAGAATATACTTCTGCATCTTCTTTGATTCATCATTTCTACTAAATCTAGACTTGATAGCTCCCCACATCTCTTTAGCATTAGTCATTTTAAGAAATTTAGCAAGATGATCTTCTAGTAAAGCCATAAGCAAGGTAGTCCTTGATTTTCTTTCTTTTTCTCTGGCTAAAGTTTCTTCTGTAGTCTTGGGAGGCAGAACCTTTATTAAACCATTTGTATCAGTTGAGACACTCACGGGACCATTTTCTCTTTGAATAACTTCCCAGATAGGATAGTTTGTATGGGCCAAATAATGTTCCATTTTCATGGCCCATATATCATATTCTCCCTTCTTGAGAATAGGAAGTTTGATTGTTGAAACAGTGTAAGGAGTTTGTTGTGTTGGTGTTTATGATGGGGGTGGTGTTGGTGGAGGTGGAGCATCAACAACTTATCCAAGACAAGATTAGTTGTTAAAGAGTAAGGTTTAACTAAAAAGATGGATCTGGTTCTTCTTTATTCAGAGTTCTCTTCAGGATCTTGATAACACTTGTGTATCCCTTTAAAGAAAAGAATATGTAATCTTACTACCCTTTGTTAAAGGGTTTGTAGCTAATAAGATTAGATTCACAACAAACTAATAGGAGAAACAATGATTAAGAAACAATAAGTTATGCGGAAATCCTAAATTATAATGCAACGAAAAACAATGAAAATGATAACTAAGCTTTTATATGATTGCTAACTATGATATTGATAATTAACTAATATTTAGTGATTTCTCTAACTATGCTGTAAGGGTTCCTTTTATACACCAAAGAAAACCCTAATCCTGACTTACAAAACGCGTAAAAAGATATGCATATCTTTTCCTATAATATCTCATGCATATCTCTTAAACGGTACTAACTATTTTATACTAACTGTACTAACTATCTGAGCAGTACTTAACATTTTGTACTGTCAGTACTAACTATTACTTGCGGTACTAAGTATATAACTAACGGTACTAAGTCAGGAATGTATAATTCCCAACACTAGGTCTTAGGATGATGTCCCGCCTAAGTCTTAAGAATGATATGCCGCTTCGAGATAAGTAAATCATTCACTAAAATAAACAACCATCTTTGAACCGGATTAATATGGCTAGATACATTTTTCATTTTCATCATTTTTGGCTTGTACCGCTTTTCTATCTTCTAATCTTCATCTTTTGTGTTTATTGTGTATTGAATTGATATTTGTCATCACCCAACCTGTGCCAGTCTCTTAGCCTGAACCCCCCCCCCCCATTTCATTAGACAACGTACATAGCATAGGTTTAACCAGTAAATAGACTAATTAAAATACTGATAGAATATAGGATTAAATATTCCATCTTAGTGTTCGAACAATCTTGACCGGAACATTGCTCTTAAAGTGTGTTATTTTAGGTTTGTTCGGCTAAATAGAAATGTAAAACTTGATAAACAAATAATTTGACACCTACAAAAAACTACACTACATCAGGTATTCTTGGCGCCGTGGCCAAGGGGAGTGAATTTAATAAAACCTATCTTTTCAGTATTTCTAACCTTTAATTAATTAGTTTAGTGTATTCTAATTATTTTAATTCTGTTTGTATTTATTCGTGTGTAAATTGTTTGTTTAAATTCCCGCATTTATTTGTCTTTAAATAGTATTCTGTTCTGACTGATCACCTGATACGCCGTATCTACCAGTTGGATACGACGTATCAAACTTTCTGATCAGGGCAACGTATTGAGTTTTACCGTCTAAACGGCGCATCTGTTCCCCCAACAATATGGCGTATTCAGTAAACTCAATACGGCGTACTGATATTCAACCGACCTATACGGCGTATTCAAATTAATTGAATATGGCGTATTCGTCATCTGATACAGTAACAGTAGTAAAACTCCATCTGTTTTGATTTCACGTTTAATTTCTCTCATCAGGACAAGGATGAAGGGAAGAGTCATGCCAGGACTTTGATCGATATACCTGTTCTCGTTGGAAAATTTTCTATTATTTCAGGTTTTACCATCATTGACGATGATGAAATGACAAAAGGCGTTGTGCTTGGCATGAGATTTTGCAAGAAGTACGCATCATGCCAAAGGATTATGAATAAATTCGCTCTCGAGAATAATTGTGAGCGAATCATGGAGGATGAATGAAGAAGAGGAAAAAGCTCGAACTTAATGACCGACTGAAACAAAAGTGCTTCTCGGGAGACAACCCGATCATTTTAATTGTTTGTCGTATTTAATTATTTGAATTTTAATTTTCTGCACGAGTCTGTCTTCCCAAACATTACATACGGCGTATCAAACCCCATAGGATACAGAGTATGTATGTCTAGACGTTATCAGTTTTTAAAACTTAATTATTTAATTTTCAGTAATTTAATTGTTTCTACAGGAACCATACGGCGTATCCTAGGGTTTGGGATACGGCGTATTGACCCCTGTACAGTTGTGTGTTTAATTGTTTTCTTGTACCATTGTAGCGAGATAGAATTTGCACTTGTCTTCTAATCTCTTTTACAGGACCTTGCTGAAACTATGATATGGTATATGCTAAAAAAGACTTGTGTTGAACTCATCCGGGCATTCTGAAGCCCTAGTCAACACACTTTTTGCTCAAGAACTCATCATGGAGAATTAGCACGAGCAAAACATCAGGGAGTTTTCCGTTCTAATTCTATTTTTCCCTTATTATTTTATTGTTTTATCTATACAACGAGGACGTTGTATAACTTAAGTGGGGGGTGGCAAATTAGAACATACTTGTCTTCTTTTTTACAAAATAACATGCAAAGTGCTTAAAAATGGTCAGAATTTAAATTTTTTTCAGCATGACTTTTGTAAAAATCACTAGTTACATTACCTAGCGCACTATAACCCTTGATACATATTGTGAGAATTAAGCCTATTCCGTTTCCAACTATCTACAAAATTCCATAAAATTATGAGTGTGCCAGTGATGTAGTGGACTTTAGAACTTGGCCTGGTATATCACTCGAGACCGCCATAATTAGTACTATGGATTTAGATGGAAGAACATGTTCAACTGATAAATTTCTAGGATTAAACCAAATAGCCTACATGTCATAAAAATAACTAACTTCACTGGTTAGTTAACTCCCGTGTAACCCTTGATTACTCTCATTTTTGAGTAAAATCTCCTAGAAATAACCTATTGAGCCATTCCTTTCTTTTTGTACACCATATTATATGTTTCGTTATACCTTTACACCTTAGCCTACCGTGTAGATTAAGCCTATTTCTCTATGTTGCTAGTCGCTTTCGTGTAAAGTTTTGTATTTCCTGTGTCAAAGTGAAATTTTTCTATCTCTGTAATGGTCGGGAAATTGCACAATGCAATGGGAAAATTATGTAGCTCGTAAGTTTTGCTACTTTCGCGATTATGAATTATGTCCGAAGAAAAAAGCACTACAAGGAAAAGATTATCCGGATGAATTATGATAGTGAGGACGGTGGAATCAAACCGAGGTTTATTATGTATTGTTGAAAAAAATGGAAAAAGAGAAAAAGCAAAAAAGAGAAGGAAGAAAAATAGTCGTTTCAAAAAGAAGTTTATACCGAAGGAATCACTTAGAAGGATCGATTATTCGTTGATACGTTACAAAAATCAACGATGTAAAGTTTTGTAAAAAGTGGCCGATATCACCACTTGTGTAAAAGTATGTAAAGAGCGGGATGTAAGGGAAGTTGACCGTTATGGGAACGTCAACTTTGGTTGTCTTTGTCATTTCTGTGATCGAGGCGTCTGTCTATATGTTCGAGTCTTTGTCATGGAACAGGTCCGGCGGGAAAGTTACTACAACCGTACCTTAATTTGTTGCTTAATCTATTTGTTTTGTGTAAATTTTATTTAACAACTTTTTTCTTTCCCTTATCCTTATAACTAACCTTTAGGATCACTCGAATGATGGATGTAACACAACGTGGAGGTCTATTCCAACGATACGGCCATGTATTCATTCTCACCTCGAGTCTGCCTTGTTGACATCGTTACGGCCGTGTATATACGATACAGCTGCCTTGTTGGTGTGGTACTTATGGTGAAAGACTGTTGAATGATCAACCGTAAGCCTTCTTAACCTAATTTAGCTTTTGACTTGTTCTTCCTTAGCTTTAGCGGTGGAGATGTGTATCCTTGCCAAGCTTATGATACGAAACTAATCACGACCGAGCAATTGAGCGTACTACTTAAATGTTGCACCCTAGATTAGTTGAGTGATCTGAGTGTTTTCATTTCCATATTTCATGAGGAGCTTGGTTATGTACAGGTGATTAGGACAAAACGATGCTTAAATGGAAAATCCTTAACTTCGGTTCGGGACACATTTTCATAAACTAAACTTTTTTCTAAAGTCTACTTGAGGACAAGTAGGATTCAAGTGGGGGGATATTTGATGACATCAAATAACGTCACTTTATTATATCATTTATCCCATCTATTTTGCCCACTTTTATATAATTATTGCATTATTTGGTACTTAATTGCTTTAAAGTTGATAAATGCAGTAATTCAGGAGTGTTTTGTGAAGATAAGCTAAAAGGCGCATAAATTGGAGCTAAAACGAAGACATTTGAAGATTTCTAAAAATTCACCAATACGCCGTATCCAACTAAAGAGATATGGCGTATCAGCGCCAAGACTTCACAAGAAAACGCGTTTGACTAATTCCCAATACGGCGTATCCATGCTATCTACATACGCCGTATCTATGAAGATAACTATTCGAAGATACAGTAAATCAAGTAAATTAGGAATGATATCAAAGATTTATTACGAACGTAGCGCGCACTCCAAGGAATCCAGCCCAATACGCCGTATCGACCTATCTGGATATGGCGTATCGAGTATTTTTCAGCAACTATAAATAGAAGACTCAAAAATGAGTTTTCAGTGTGCAATATCATATTCTTTATACCATACTCATCAGAGATGAATTTTAGAAGAGAAGATCAGCCATAAAGGTCAAGCATTGATCACGACTCCATAGAAGACATCGTGTAATTTTTACTCTCTTAATCGTTCAATTTTAATTGTTTGATTACGCTTGTATAATTACAATGGTTGTGGGCTAATACCCTCGGGTATTAGCCATCTTAATGAAAGTTCAATGTTTGGTTTGTTTTAAAATTTTAGTTTAAGAATTAATTAGCAACTAACAAATTAATACAAATAGTGGAGTATGAACAAATACACAAACTTATACGGACCTATCATT
>BQNB010172593.1:0-13447 GCA_026074375.1 Tanacetum coccineum
ATTTTATGCAAAAGTTGTGAAATTTAATTTGTTCATATAAAGAGTTGTTATTAAATTTATATGTGGTATCGTGGATATATGTTGAGCAGTTGGAATAATGATAAATGTTATATGGTAAGAGCAAACAAGGTCGGGTATGCCATTTATATAAAAAGAGAAAATAATGTAAGAGCAAACAAGGTCGGGTTTGCCATTTATATAAAAAGAGGAAATAATGTAAGAGCAAACAAGGTCGGGTTTGCCATATAAGAAGAGAAAATACTGTAAGAGCAAACAAGGTCGGGTTTGCCATGAAAAAGTGGGTTACTTTATTAATAAAGAATGTTCTTATATATGAATTGTTGGAATCGTTGAACCGAACGGAATATGAATAGTTAGAACCGTTGAACCGAACAGAATATGAATAGTTGAAACCATTGAACCGAAAAGAAATATGAATTGTTGTAACCATTGAACCGAATGGGTATATGTTAAATCGTTGAAACCGTTGAACCGAACGAAAATATGAATAGTTGATATACGTCGTATCGTGATATACGTTGAATTGTTGGTTTATATAAATTTGTTGGTATTTGAATTGAATAAGAATATGTTGTAACTAATCAGTACTTATATGACTTTTAACAACTTTGCATGATCATTTTACAAGTTCTTTATTATTGGAAAAGTGTTTATACTTTATAATTTGTTTTAGGGCAAATGACACAAAAAGGTACTCAACTTAGGGTCTGTTTCCAATCAAAGTATTCAACTTTTTTTTCACAAAAAGGATGCGAACTTTTTTCTTGGCCGATTTAGGTTTTTTTTTTTCACTTTCTGTTAAAAAACTAACGGCCATCTTGTTAATTTCCTAAATAAATAAAATTTGAGTGGTTATTTTTTACATTTATCACTAAATCAAACTGGGTATTAAACTATTAATCCCATTTTGTCCACAGAATCCCAACAAACCAATTAGGGCATGTACTTTCTCTTCAAATTAGGGCAACATTGAATTGCTAACAAATTATGCCAAACTCATCAAATTGGGTATACTGGGAATCGAAGAAATGCTGGTTGGGAAGAAGACAGTTTGATAAAATTGTAGTTTGCAAAATCAAGCAAACATCATTCATTCTTGCACACTATAATGTTCTTCAAGTGAATTTATATGTTTTACTGCTCGTATTTGAGTTTAAAATATGATTTCAGCTTTGTATATGGACCATGGGAGTATCTTTTGTGGTTAATTTGTTAAAGGCCTAATCAGTGGGTGTATAAAATTAAGGTTTTCCCTTTAATCACCATTTCTGACTATATTTGCCAAGTTCTGCAGATTACCTCAACTGAACCAACATGGTCAGAAATCCCATTAGCTATTTTTGACTATGTTTGCCAAGTTCTGCAGATTACCTAATACACCGACTCAACTGATGTTAGTAACAAGAATCTAATAAGGTGTATGAATTTTCCACTGTATGAACATCTACTAAAAAGGTAAACGCGTTCAATAAGCAACCTCTCCAATGCGACCCATAGCCTGTAAATCGGATGATATAATGCTTATTGCCCCCACATCATGCAAAATGTCTTCAGCGGCATTAGTTTCATCTCGGATTCGTTACTCGGCAAAAGATACATCCTCAGGTATGTTCTTATCAAGGTGATGACAGACCATCTGTGAAATACTGAATAATTTGAGAGCATGATATCTGACACAATAATTATTTTGTTCTTTAACATTTATTTTAACTTACTAGCATATCAAGATGCTCCTCTATAGTATTCTTAGTGTAAGGACGTGTCGGATTCGTTGATGAGGGTAGAACATTTTTAACACCGCACACTTTGATGATATCAGGAGCATGACCACACCCTCTACCTTCATCTGAACAAAAAGGATAGAAACGACATATTCACTTACACATTTGCAAGACTTTACGCATGTTTATTAAGTAATGAATGTCATGAAAGTGCGAAAACACATCTACATATGCTTTTCTCTTTCAAGTAAAGTTCCTAATAAGTGGTAAGATGAAGCTCTTACCTGTCGTACGTATGAATTGTTCTATCTTTAAATGCAGCGATTGTATGTTCAACGAATCCAGATTCGTTCAAGGTGTCGGTGTGGATATTAAACTGTCAAAATTGAACATTGGCTAATAAACCACATCTGAAGTAACTAGAAATTTTATTTTCTTAGAAGTTGTAAGAAAAAATGACTTGGATGTCATATTGCTCTGCGACAGTCAAACAATTATGTATAACCGCAGGAGTGGTTCCCCCGATCCTCGTGGAGCTTCAGTCCCGTTGCACCAGCCCTAATTATTTCATGTAAACCTTCTGGTTTTAGGGTGTTTTGATATTAAAATGTAATCTCTCTTTATTAAATGGCAGCAATGAGTTCAGACAGGACCGATGGAATTCTTGACTAGGCACTTGTTGGTGAATGTGATCCTGAAGAAGTGAGGAACATGGCACGGATAGCATAAGACGCCCAGAAAGAGGCCTTCAATAGCAGAGGTCTCACATGCTATATCCAAGCTAAAACAGAGGCGGCTAGTTAGGGAATATAGTACAATGTCATTTGCGAGTGAAGAGTGGGTGCATTGAGTTACAGCAAAATCAGCTTAAGAAGATGACCATCATAGCTGAATCATTAAAGATTCTAATCTGATATATGATTGTAGAGCCTGTTGTTGCAGTAATATTTGGTAGCGGACGTGATTAATATGTACACTTTTACATAGCGAAATTAATGAATTACATGTTGGCCGATTTAAACTTATGCTGCATTACATATATGATACCTGATCAAACTTAAATAAGACAGAATTACATTACTTATGACTCTTTCTTCAATTGCTGATATCTGATCAAACTTGAATAACAATGACGTGCATTACATATTTACATGTTACACGGATTGATCGAGATAGTAGAACATGTTGCATTATGAGACTCGGATATAATTTTGACATGTAGCTTTTCTTATTATTTCAATAAAACATAAATGATACCAACAGAATTGACTATCATATCAAACAGATATATGCCATGTACAAAACTAGCAACTATGGATGAAAATACAAGTAACAACATTTTAGCAAAACATTTTATGACATATTAAACAAAACAAAAAAACTATTACAGACACCCAAAGCTAAAATATGCCCCTCTTTCATGACCCTTTTATCAGCGTATGTAACATTATTTGAGATACCAGCACATTCAGAGCCACTACTGATCCAATTATTCCAAACACTGGTGTACATAGTATAATGCTTATCAATCCAAGAAGCAAAACCAGAAAACATACCACACCAGCAATAAACTTGAGCATACTTTAAATCCACCCATAACCTACTGAACTTCTTAGGAAAATGGCATCATCAGAACCCTGTTGCAATTCCAGAACCCTGTCCCAAAAACTATACCAATGAGCCCACAGACCAGATCGTAATATTAAAACACAACCTGATGCACTTCCACAAACCGGTACCCAAATTTACCAGACACCGATATAAACATGATATATATAGGATTGGGTCAAAAGGGTGAAATATTGGATGCGTAAATAAGAGTGCAGTAAAATTTAAGTCAAACGAGTAATATTTAAAGTTTTTTTACTACAGTAAATAGTGCGGTAAAAAATGCAATAAAACATCCCGATTATCCTGACAGAAAAGTACTAGAAATCTAATTCTTTGCCGCAACAATATATATAGACCACAAAAAAGATAAATACAACACACGGCATCCCACCTCAATTAACAAGCTAATTAAAAGAAAGAGGGACCCAAAAGAGAACACAAAATACAACAAAGATACTAAAACACTAAACGAGCTAACTCATGAATAACTAATAACAACATATTTTTCTTAATCTGAATAGGAATAAGTCAAACGGGTAGAAAATGCAGTAAATAGTGCAGATACAAAAATAGAAGTACCATAGCAGGTTTGATAATGCAGTAAATATGAGTATCGAACCAGGTTTGATAATGCAGTAAAAGTACTAGCAATCTAATTCTTGCAGAGGTCTTTTCCTTTTGCTTTTGAATCAACACTTTCTTCACGATCTTTTGTTCTTTAACCAAGAACAAAAAGGTTGGTAACTATGAAACCAAAAAGTAACTGAGCAAATGAAACATGAGAAAACCAAAAAGAAGAACATAAGAATGAATTAAGCAATTACAAACTGATGGTTATTATAAGTATATACCTTTCCCCTAGATCACGGTTATGTTTTTACAAAATATGTCTTGTCCTCTTTTTAAGCCTAGCAGCCTCATCCTCTTTTTCATCTTGTTCAGCGGCTTCAGAAGCTACATTTTCATCTCTTGTATCAACTTCTTCCTCAACTTGTACATCAACCAAGTCATCTTCATCAAGGAGTATGTATCTCTCAACCTGTATATTTTGTGAATTAATGAGTTTACATAATTAAAGAAAAAATAAAGACATAGTTTTAACACTTACAACCGGTTTTTTCACCACCACTTTGTTTGATCCACTAGCTCTTCCCCTTCCCCTGTTTGAACCACTAGCACTTCCCCTTCCCCTACTTGAACCACTAGCACTTCCCCTTCCCCTGTTTGAATTCCTCCCATCCATATGCCACCTCTAGCAGTCACAAATTTATCCTTACTTCAACTAGGAACTCTAACATTCATTGAGTCGTTAACAATAGGTATGCCCCTCTTTTTTGGTGGATTAGATTGTTGACTAGGTGGATTAGCTTGTTAACCAGATGGATTACCTTGCTCATTAGGTGGGTTAGCTTGTTCATTAGGTACCTTAGGTTTTTCACAACCGTTTTTATTATGACCAGTTTCACCACAATTATTACATGTCATTGATCTTGGAGGCCTTGCTACATGTTTTTGGATTTTCATCTCAGATTTATCCTTTTTCCTATTCAAAAGGGTCTACCTGGCATCCTTCTTTCTAAAGGTGGTGTACATGGTGCATGTTTTATTTTCCTCCACATATTCATACCACCGACTGGAAAAATATTAAATGCGTAAATATTTTTGTATGTGCTTACCTTAAATGATTCACTAACATAATCATCAGGATTTGTGTTAATGAAATACATGGCTGGGATAAATGGAGGCAGGTAGCCGGCACTGTCCTACACTGCCATTCCTCTTCTCTAAGGTCCACACTGAATGCTTCTATACCATTTCCTTGCCTTACTTCAAACTGATGCCATCCACTTGGACTCAAACTTCATTTCCTGTCAGTCAATAAAATTTAAGTACGCAGTTAGGTCAAATTATATCGATATATTTTTGCAACTACAATTATAAAGAACATACCTTTGTATTTTTTTATGCAAATCCAAAACCTTCCTGATGTTAGGGCAAATCTCACTTTTCCAATCTTCACATTCCTTAACGTGTAATTCCTTGTCAAGACATATGACTGATGTCTTCAAGGCATTCCAATATTGGTTTTCCTCCTGTGCAACAGAAAAAACAAAAAAAAACAAAGAAATAAAATTGCAAAATGCACAAAAAAAAAAAAATAAAAAGAATTGCAAACAAAAAACAAAAAAACCAAAAACAACAATCAAGCAGATGCCGAAAAAATAAAAAAGCCAAAATGCAAAAAAACAAAAAAAAAAAAGAATTTTTCGTATGCTAGGCATGTAGTAAAGTTTTCAGTTATAAACCCAACACACCATAATATGAGAGATAAAGGAATCCCTAAGGTCCATTTACCACAGCATCACAATCAATTCCTTTTGAAGTATGCTCTTGCCCATGTACATGGATCCTTATCTACCAAATATTAATAAGCTCCTGCACTTGCAGTCTTTATTTCTTCCATTGTATTTTTAAACTTTTGATGATAAGATGCCTTTGATGCTTGCCAAAACAGGTTTCTAAATAGAACACCCAGGTATACCTTGTTAAAGTTTGCGTAAATATGCCTAGCACATAACCTATGTTCTACCCTTGGCACCACTCTCCTAACTGCTTGTATAAGTCCTTTATGCCCATCAGATATAAATGTGATCTCATGACCATCTGCTACACCAAGATCTTTTGTTAATGACTTAATAAACCATTCCCAACTTTCCTTGATCTCAACTTGTACAACAACCCATGCAATTGGGTATATTTGATTGTTTCCGTCGCGCCCAATAGCTGATAACAGTTCACCATGACACACCCCTTTCAAAAAAACACCCATTCAAACCTATAACCTTTCTACAACCTGCTTTCCAACCCTCTTTTATATTGTGAAAGCAAACGTAAAAACTATTAAACATGTGTGTAACATCAGCAAAGAGTATCATGCCACAACTGCACAGTCCTACCAGGGTTTGTTTTTCTCAATTCGCCGGCATAATCAACCAACCTGTCATATTAACTTCCAACATTCTGCTTAAGATTATAAAGTGCAATCCTTCTAGCTCTACTACACTGATTGTATGATGTCTTCACCCTGTATTTTTTCATAACCATTTCTTGTAGATCAACCACTTTTAAATCAGGATTCATTCTTATTTTATCTTTGTATTGTCTGGCAATCCATTTAGAAGTCACTAAAGACCCAAGATAGTATTGTCTAGTGCAGGTGTGCTCATCAACTAGGGTTCTTATATGCCAGGAGTTTCCATCATGCATCTTCACAGCTCGTAACCTAAAAGGACAACAAGGTTTATTGGGATCTCTTGGAAGTTTTTTGTTTCTTCTTTCTTTTTCATCAAACCCACACCTAACCAACAACTTCTCACTGTCACTTTTTTCATACCAAAGTTGGTATCCATTGGCAACAGAATAAAAGGTCAGACAATCTTTAACTTGATCCAGGTTTTTTTAACTTCCAATGCATGTTTGGGTCATGGATAGGGTAATCTCTTTTATTGGCGTCATACACAATCTCATCCTCATCCATGATTGGCATATCCTCATTTGAGTTAATTTCTGGTTCTACATGAACTTTTTCTTTTTGACTGTCATAATCCAGGTTTGAAAATAAAGGATCCAATTCATGGTCATTATCATCACTATCATTATGCAACACTAGCCTACTTTCATCATATACATCTTCATTATGCAACACTAGCCTACTTTCATCATATGCCTCTTCATTTCTTGATATATCGTTTCCCTACTCATTTTCTTTTTTTAATCCTAACTGCCTTAACCTCCTCTTCTTCCAACTGCCTCAGATAAATGATAAGTGATGGCACATTCACTTAAAATTCCATCATACCGCGTCCTTACATCATAACCAGGTTTTAACTCAACAAGTATATAATCACCCAAATCTTTACCTATATAATCATCCAAATCTGCATTCTTATGATATACATATAACTGTGCCATTCTACCTTCATCACTTTGCCACTTTTCAACAAATACAGTAAAATCAGCATCACACTTGATATTGTTTAAACCTTTATTAAAGTAATATAACCCAGTCACTATGGAATGCGTTTTGGTTTCAACATATTCTTTCATATCCTCAAATTTGAAACCAGTTGCACCAATAATCACTGTGACCATTTCACTATCAATATAGGTTAAAGGTTTAACCTTGAAATACCTGCTGTGATAAAGATCCAATGAAAATGAAGCTGTTGAGGATGAAGGCTAAACAACAAAGTTCAAACATATGAGCAATTAAATTGTAACTTTACTTTTTTTAAAAGGCAATAATATATATAAACCACAAAAAAGATAAATACAATACACGTCCTCCCACCTCAATTAACAAGCTAATTAAAAAATGAGGCACCCAAAAGAGAACACAAAATACAACAAAGAACGCTAAACCAACTAACTCATGAATAAGTATTAGAAGGAAACAAATGAAACCCAAAATAGACAATAGCCAGCCAATACCCACAAAAGAATAAAAATCCCATATGAGATAAAGGCCAGCAATACCCATTAGGAAATAAAACACATCTATCTCAAACATATTAAAAACCTTTTGAACCACATGAAACTAAAGACCCACATGAAGATATAGAAGCCACAATTGCCTGTGATAAAAAATTTAACAATGCAAACTCAAAATGCTTAGACCAGGCCTACGCGAGAATGAACAAATTCACCAATAGAACCATGGCCAAAAAGAACACTTACAGGCACATGAAGCCTTAACTATTCCAAAATCTACTGATGAACCTGAAATTGCAGACGAGATACCACTTGCAGACAAGCACATATACCAGACCAAACACACAGACCCTTTCCCCTGAACGAGATTTTAAAAGCAACAGTATCAATTTAATTTACCTTAACGAAGAAGAAAGGGGTTTCACTTTTGTTGGTCGCTTTGATTTGTTCACTTGATTAGGTATTCTGTGTTTTTTGATCACGTAAGTAATATGGGAGTTTATCTTTAGTGAAAAAAATTTCAAAAAAAACCCCTTAAATTTCAGAAAAGATTCATTTAGGGAAATAACCAAGTGGCCGTTAGGTTTTTAACGAGAAGTGATAAAAAAACCGAAATTGGCTAAAAAAAAGTAGAGTACCTTGATTGGAAACAAACCCTAAGTTGAGTACCTTTTTGTGTCATTTGCCTTTTGTTTTATACATGAAAACCATGAATTCTCACTAGGCCATTGGCTGACCTAAAACTCTTTTAAAATTTGGCAACCCAGATGAGCTGCTTTAGGAATCAAGAGATTATGTGAGCTTGACTAAGTAGACGCTTCCGCTAATATAAGGTAAATTAGAAAGCTTAACGCTCAGAAAAGGTGGGGTGTTATAACATGTCTGATTATATTATTTTAGTTTGGTTATAACCCAGATGAGCTGCTTTAGGAATCAAGAGATTATGTGGGTCTGACTAAGAGTAGACGCTTTCGCTGATATAAGGTAAATTAGAAGGCTTAACGCTCCGAAAAGGTGGGGTGTTATAACATGTCTGATTATATTATTTTAGTTTGGTTTTTATATGATCAAGTTGTCAGTATAATTAATCATATCATTATGAAGTCGCTATTATAAATTTAGCATTTTCCTTATTTAGAGTTGGAGATTTGCATTTTCTTTCACACTAAGTTATTAGCATCGGTAGATCAACTTCCACATGCTTGCATCATTAAAAAGTTTTAGGATTTGTTAACTTAATTGGATATTCAGTTAGCAATATACAATAGAAGTCATCACAAAGTCAGCCATAAGATCGAGAGAGTTCATGTCGATGTTTCTATTCTCCAAATAAGAATTTTACCTAATCGAACTTAAATTACTTCAAACTGCTAAAGACAATATTACATAGACGCGTATGAAACAGTGTAGCCGTAATCTAAACAGAAGCATTGCTAATCGCCACCATGCATGTCCAAGCTTCTAAAGGATGAAGTTTTTGACATGTTAAATTGATTTTGACCATTTAGTTAATAAATATTACATGCAAATTAACTTGCCGAGGTCATAAGTGGAGAGTCTAAGATAAGAAATATAAAGGAGGAATTGCATCCTACTTAAAAAGTTTGCATTTAAAAGCTCATTTTAATTTGGTAATAATATACTCAATTATCCGCTTAACACCATAGATTTAGATATACCCCACCCCCGCCCCGGGGTTCCTTTAAGCTATATGGATTAAAAACCTGCAAATGCTCCAAGTGCTTCAACTTCTTTGGCTAGGACTTCCACTTTATCAACTATCTCCATTAGCAAAAACAAGAAGTTAGTAATAGCAAGATGTTCAATTGTCTTTGAAGTAGAGAGTAGCATCAATTTTAGCTTAATGGATTGCAACTCTGGCAACACCACTTGGCTTTTTTTCTTTCTCGTGATACTTTCTCTGCTTACTCCTGGTAAGTCCAAGCGAAAGCCCAATATCATTTAAAGGTTCTTTGATTGCTTCTAGCATCACAAAAGTAAGTCATTTTGTTGGCCTAGTGGCAAAAGAGTTTGTGATTATTACTTTAAAATGTGTGAGGTCTCAAAGTTCAGTTCTTGCTAGGTGAAAACTACCTTGAAGTGGTCACGCCAACCTCTTGAAAAGGAAGAGCTTTACTTGGTTTGAGACTGTGTAGCAGTGGGTTCAGACCCCGTGAATTAGTCTGTCAAAAAGTCAGAAACCATGGTTACCAAAAAAAAGCAAGTCATTTGTTGCATTAAGTACAAGAGTGGAATTATTACTCGTTTTTTAGTATTGCGGTTATATTTTTGTTTTAAGTCATTTATATTAAGTACACATTGATGACGTATGTTATTGTCCGGGCCCTGAACCCGAACCAAACAACAAACAACGAGCCCATACCTAGTAACCAAAAGGGTCCAGAAGCGGCCCAAAGGAAATCGCGGTTCACGCTAGCAGGCGACCGCTCTGCAAGTGCAAAGCCCGTCCAGTAGGCAAAGACATATCCGCAAGGAAGATAATCCGCCCACGGGCACATACCACTTCATGAAAAATGGTCACCCGTGACCAAACCAAAAGGAGTAAGAAACAGGGCATGGGAAACCGGAGAAGAACGTCAACGCTCCAAATAAAGATAACAAACGATGATAACGTTAACCCAGGCAACTACGCTATAAAGGGTGCCAATATCACCGACGTTGACCTCACAACAACAACTCCATTACCCACTGGATAATAGGATGAAGCTCACCCCGTGACCCATGCACCTGACAGCGACACTCACCTATATAAGAAGTGATCCAAAAACTTTTAACGGTATGATTTCCGCACCCAGCTAACACACATACCATTCATAACCAATACTTACTATCACGCCGGAGTCCAATCGCGGGACATCCCTCTCGCGATAAGACTAACGGTGCCTTTTGTTCTTAGCAGGAAATCATCTCTCTCTCCCTTTCACTTAGTACAAGTAACGAGCTAAGAGCTACCGCCCTTAGTGAGTCTACAACCCCTTAACTCTCTACCATCATTTTTGTACTAACAAGTTGGCGCCATCCGTGGGACCAAACACAACTGCGTCCTTAAAAAACTCATCAAAATAAAAAATGAGCCAACCGGCAGAACAAGCCCAAACACCAGCCAATTCCGCGGTCTGTAACACGGCGGGTAAAGGGAGCAAACAAGTCACTGATGAAAACCCAGAATATCTACCGACGGATAGACTCCGAGAAATTTGTGACAAACACTACGACCAAATCCTGCCACTCAGTGGCTAAAAGGTTCCACCAAGGAAAAACTACAGAGGTGTTGGCAACAAGGCTGACCTAAAAAAATATAATATTTGGGTGTGGGGTTGAAAAAAATAAAAAAGCAATAACATACCTAAAGAAAGAAAAGAAATAAATACAAAAGAATGAGAGTACGGAGAAATAAAATAACAAAAACCCCTCCTCATATCCCCCACCCCGCCCTCCCACCGCATCCCATTTCCCCGCCACACTCGCTTACACCCACGAGCGTATCGACTACCTCACCCTATTCCCCACCCAGCAGCGGTGTTGCCCCTCCGTATACACCGCACGATCAGCTGACCAGTCGAAAGGCAGATGGAAGGAACATGCGACAGAAGATGGAGGTCCAAAAAGAAGAGAAGAACAAGCCCCATCGCATCTTTCAGGGATACTCGCTTCTCTTAGGGATACTCGCTTCTCCCAAGGCACAAGCATTTTCTCCAGACTGAAACATGAAAGAGAAAAACCGACCCGTCGAAGAAGCCTAGTGAGCACCACGGTGTTCACCAGGCTAGGCGACAAAGACAAAAATGTCTTTGTACGGCTGGGTGAAATGAGGAGAAGTGTTCACTCACGCCTAGGTCCAAAAGCCGTGTCACGCCGCAGACACGTGAATGAAAGAAGAAGCGCCAGCACGGGCAGGTCAGGAGAAGACCCAAACCATAGAAAGAAAGAGGCAAGAGATCTTATTCGAAGTTACGTCACGTGTTCCAGTGAACGTCAAAGAGAAATTAAAAGAGAATGGGATGCAGCCGGCCGTGCGAAACGCGCAAAGCATGCACAGACCGAAGAAACTTGCCTATTAAAAAATGAGCATGATCGCGGCGAACACTGGAAATCCAGGTCAAAGAAGCAAAAGTCAAGTGAGGAGGAAGATCTATCCCAACCATGGCTATGCGAGGAAACTGATTCGTTCACTGCGCATATCCGTAACTTCAAAGTTCTAAAAAGAACTCGCATGCCAACCAACGTCAAGACGTACGATGGCACATGGGATCCAGAAGATCACCTCAAGATCTTTCAGATGGCGGCAAAAATCGAACGATGGGCCATGCCCACATGGTGTCATATGTTTAACTCTACGCTGATCGGTTCAGCAAGAGTATGGTTCGATAAGCTATCGCCAGAATCCATAGACAGCTATGAAATGCTACGAAAAGCATTCCTTGGAAACTTCTCACAACAAAAGAAATACATCAAGGACCCTGTGGAGATCCACCATATCAAGCAAATGGAAGGGAAGTCAACAGAAGCCTTCATGAAGTGTTTCAAAGCAGAAAGTATGCATGTCAATAGGGCCCCAGAATGCATGAGAATCTCCGGATTCATGCATGGCATCACAAACCCCGACTTAATCAAAAGGCTGAATGACAACATCCAAAAATCGGTAGATGAGATGATAAGTGTAACGAAGGCTTTCCTTCACGGTGAAGTAGCCGACGCAAATCAGTCAAAGAAAAAAGCTCCGCTAGCATGGAAACACCATGAGGGAAGCGGCAGGCAAAGCTTCGACAAAAGATCGGACTTCAAAAGCCGACTCAAGCCAAACCGAAGGCAAGATAGGTTCACACCTCTCATAAAAAACCCCAAAAGTAATCCTAGCAATGGAAACAGTAAAGTTTAAAGCACCGCCACCAATGTCAGGATCAGCGGAAAACTACAAAAACAAATACTACGAGTTCCATGGGGACAAGGGTCACAGCACAGACGAGTGCATCCACCTGCGAAAGCAGATAGAGGAAGCCGTCAAGTTAGGACAATTGTCACACCTAATTAAAGAACTAAAGCAAGGGGCAACAAAGGAGAGCACCAGAAAGCCACCAAAAAGGGAGAAACCTCCAATAAAGACAAAGCCATGGCAATCTTAATGGTCCAACCCTGGAATCGAGTAACAAGGCAAAGAGTCACTCAAAGCTTCTCCACAAAGCCAGAAATCTCTTTTCCACCCCTCGCAAACAATGATGGGTAGGAAATTCCGATTGTGATCGAAGCAGAAGTTAAGTGCCATCTCATCCACCATATGTACGTAGACGGAGGATCAGTCTCAAAAACCTTTATGAACACTGCTTCAATAGACTCCGCTCGAAAGTGAAAAGTCGAATGGTCCCAGCTACAACCCCACTTCTAGGCTTTAGTGGTGAAATATTCTGGCCGTTGGGACATATATCGCTAACGGTATCCATAGGAGAGGGGGAACACTCCACGAATGCCCTGATGACTTTATGGTTGTCAGATCTCCCTTTCCATGCAACGGTATCATCAGCCGCCCAGTCCATAGAAAAATCCAAGCCGTCCCGTCCATGGCACACGGAATGCTCAAATTCCTA